>CAUYON010114671.1:0-19701 GCA_963573935.1 Arctocebus calabarensis | reverse complement strand
ACATGTGTGGCCAATTTACAGGAAGGTGATTAATTATCATCTAGAAATTATGTCCATGACTTTCATAGAAATATAAAAATTCTTTATCTTTTGTTTTGTATACAAAGAAAGAGTCACAGAAATTAAATGTAATTATATATATATTTCTCTCTCTTTTTTTTTTTTGTAATTAGATAGCACTACTCCAATCATCTAAAATAATTTTGATATGCCTGGTCCCTTAGGTCAAGTACTTAATTTTCACTATAAGGGAAATTAAATCCAGGAATAGAATTGTAATTAAATTCTAGTGCACCTTCTCTCACATACATGCACCATCTGCAAACACACATGAACACACACGCAAACATAACAGATATTGTATTTCCTGGTCTTGAATGCTTACCATCTTCTCTAATGCAAAGATCTTGTTTTCAAATAAATAGAGAGGGGTGAAGGTAGCATATACGACCATTTGAGGGGTTTGTGTTGCTGAAGAACCTGTAAAAAAAAACATATTTCATGCTATCAAAATTCTAGTGAAAATGGATCTGTGAACAGGTCATCCCAAATTGTTCAAATTCTTTAATGAACTTATCTCTCTGGGTGAAAAGATATGCAAATGACTCAAAATGAATTTATGATACAATATTTATTCAAGATGTTAATCTCAAACATGCATCTATTTTATAGACTGTCATTCGTTTTAAGTTCACAATAGTACTATTTAATTACTCAAGCCATTATTTTACCCAACCACAAAAGATCTGTCATATAAGCATAATGCAGCTATTAGTCAAAGTAGCACAGAATGGTCCCACCAAAAGAGGACTTCCAAAGAGAATGATTGTAATTTGAGGTATTTCTTTGCTTTCATGTAGAATCTTTATCCTATTTTGAACTTACAGAAAGTCTAGGACTTTCGACATCATTTCAAAAAGAAAGAAAACATAAAGACACTGTGAATATTTACATGAAGTTAGAAAGCGTAAGTAATTTAGTTTGAAAGGTGTAATGCTGGTAGAATTTGAACATTGCCTACTTATTCAAATCTCTCTTTTTTCTTCTTTTTAAAATAGATACAAGGTTTTACTATGTTGCCCAGCCTGGCCTAAAACTCCTGGCCTCAGGAAATTTTCCCTCCCTGGTTTTCCCAAACTGCTGGGATTTTAGGTGTGAGCCACTGCACCTGTGCTCATGTTTTTCTGAAATTACTGTATTTGGTTCACGATTCTTTTGTTCTACAACCATTCTGGACAAAACACCAGAAGTCAATTATTTTAGTCTCTTTATTTTTAATGAAAGTTTTGTTTTATTCTTTTCCTAACTTATATACCTACATTTAACTATATTAGGTAGTATGTTTACAAGAGAATACTATTTGAGTCACAGAATATAAATTAGATTTCAGTTCAGCATCTCTCTAAAATTAATGAAAGATGAAAAACCTATTAAAATATTTTTACATTTAAAAATTAAACTTTCCACATTTCTCACAGACTTTGCTAACAGGCTGATTACCTTTTCTCTATGCTAGTTGCTTATCAGTGCTATATTTGATTGATGGTTGTAAGTTACCATCTTATGTCTATACATTATATTATTGTATATGTTGTCTTTCCAACTAGCTTTTAAAGTGTTTGTGTGCAGAGGCTGATTATGGTTTCATGTGGTGTATTCCACAAAAGACTTTGCATAAAATGTTTTAAAATCTGACTAATAATCTCAAGTTCACAGATACAACAAAACAGTTATTCCTCTGAAAAAGAATTAATATGACCAAAAATACTTTGAGTGTGCTCCTAACAGCAGATAAATCCATTTGATATACCCTCATTGAACTAGAGTGATGCCACTCAGCAGTGAACAGCAAATTATATTCTGGTTACTATGCTCAGTAATTAATCCAGTCAAAGCCCTCTAATAAATCCTCTAGTCAAAAGAAAGATTAAGAAATGTCTCTAGGCCCCAGCTAAGAGATGAAGGCTAGTTATGTGGAGGAAGTTCCTGAGAGTGGTGACAGGTAAATATTGAAACAAATTAAAAAATTAAGTATTTAATCCATCTGTAGAACTTTCTGCTGAGAGAAGGAGTAGAAATAAAATGTTTTTTCCAGGTACTTTCCAGGTTCAAGATTTACCAGTTGACCCTCTACATCTTAGAACTGTATGAGAGATGAGAGGTGGAGGAAAGAAATGGGAGGAATCTGCTCTGAGTCTTGCTACTGAGAAGGATTAGGCTGTCTTCAAGACAATTGGCTGCAGTTCCAATGTTAAACACACAGTCCTGCTTCTCCCAGTCCTATTGTATCATAGAATCTCTGTAAGTTGACCACCCAAGCGGTTGTAACAAACTGATTAACATATGGAGGTGGTCAACATAAGGAAATGTGCCTACTGTCCTGATACATACATGTGGTGCATGTCTGGTCTAGGTCAACTTTTAGGAGGTAGTCAACTATGGAGGGTCTACTATACTTTGACTTTAGAAAAGCATAAGGAAACCAACAATAAACATTTTAAACATGTATAGACAACACAACTGGAATTAAATAGAAAGTAGAAAAATGAAACCAATGATTGTGATTATCTGGAGAAGCCTGGGATTGACTGACTAAAAAAATCTAAGTTAGGGCTTCACTTCAGGATAGTGAGTTAAAATGGAAACAGTTATTAGTGAGGAACTGATAGAGTGGATCAGATATGAAGTGCTTGTATTACCTGCACATGCATATCATGTGTTTAGACAATCAACCTTTCACATTAAAGAACTATTAATATGTTGCTAGAAATCTACCATAAGTATATGGATCCGGAAGTGGAAGATTAGCAGGAATGATGAGAACAATGTCTTGGATAACAGTAAGATGGCAATATGAATTCAGTGATGAAGATCATGGAACATGAAAGACACTTGATTATTTTTGTTGAAAGAACAAATCAATGAATGAATGGCTTAAGGCAATATTTCCTGAAATGTCTTTCCCAAACACTAGTCCAATGAGATGATTTGGGGAGTTCCAAGTGGTCCAAAATTGAAGAAGTCCCATGGTTAATAAAAAAAATGAATTATAAAAGAATGACACTCCCTCCCATATTTCAACCTCTATTTCATTTTCAGTATTGTACCTATTAATACCTCAATGAATATATATTCTCTTAAATATACCCTGGAAAATGTTGGCTTAAAGAAGGATTGATTTTAGTATTTTAATTAGGAAATAATTATTGACATAAATAATAATTGCATTGTAATATTTCTTTTTGTATATGAAATGACTGTGGTAGAACTACTAGTTAGACAAAAGCTTACGGACCCACAACACAGAATCAGCTAACAATAGCCAGCACAATGGTTTCTTTAGTCCAGGCACTGAGTGGTCTGAAGATATGCAGATGGCTATTGGTTCAGCTACTCAATAAAGTGGGAGGATATTGTCTAAATTTGTTTGGATTTTCTCTAATATTGATCACTTTCCATTTTTAAGATTATTTCTAAGTGCAGGAAATGAGTAAGATGGACGCTATTTGTATCTGGGATCCTCTTTTCTGGAGGGATACACTTTTCTGGAGGCCCCAGAAGACATTCATTTGTATACACTCTACTTGAAGAAATGCAAGTCATCAGCCTTCCTGACTACAAAGGGAACTTAATATATGTATATCGCTTGAGCCGGAAACATTGACTATCTGAAAAAAAATGGAGTTTCTCTAATAAATAAGAAAGGATAAGACAGATACCAGGGTCCATTATCAATCCTAGGTAAATCAAACAAGAGACTCACATTTTAAAAAAAATTGCTATGAGCCCCCTAGCACAGAGTTACAACTAGATTAAAAAAAAAACCAAGGCGCCATAAGAAAAGATGGAGACTTTTTATATCTTTTGTGTTTACCTGGATAGAGTTGAAATACATTCTTCTTAGTAAAGTATCTCAAGAATGGAAAAGCAAGTATCTAATGTACTCAAAAGTAATGTGAACCCAATATGTAAACAACTACATGCTCACACAAAAGAAAAACACAAGTATAGTCTAGCAAGGAGGAGGGGAGAAGAAAAGGAGGGGGGGAAGGAAGGGTGATTGGCAGGAGCTCACCTAATGTGCCAATGTGAGGGTGTCCAGCACACCCCCTGGGGCAAGGGCTCAACTACCACTTGAACTTCACCTTAGAATTGAAAACAATGTAATCTAAACATGTATACTCTCATATTAATATGAAATTTAAAAAATATAATAGATTTTGGTATATAAATTCTCAAGCACCAAAGTAAAAGCATCTTACTGATTTTCTCTGATTTTGTCTTTGTTATGTAGAGAAACATAACATTCCTTATGTCAAGATTGCTCAATAATTACTTTGTATACTTTGTTTCATTGTAATATTATTTTACAATGCTTAGTTTTTCATGCCCTAACCCCTCGCAACCACCATTCTACTCTGTTTCTCTAAGTTGACTATTTTAGATACTAGATGTAAGAGACACCATGCATTATTGTCTTTCTGTATCTGGTTTATTTCACTTGTCCTCCAAGTTCATTCACATTTTTACAAATGGCAGAATTTCCTTCTGTTTTAAGGCTGAATACTTTCCCATTGATTGTGTGCATGTGTAATAATTTCTTTATTCATTCATATGCCAATTAGCATGTAGGTTGTCCCCAGACCTTGGTCGTGAGAACAAGGCTGCAATGAACATAAACATACAGACATCTCTTTAAGATTCTGAAGTCGCTTTCTCTAGATACATGCCTAGTAGAGGCAGTGCTGGGTTGTATGGTAATTCTACTTTTAATCTTTTGAGGAACATCCATGCTATTTTCCATAGAGGCTGCGCTAATTTACATTACCACCAACACTGACAGACTGAGATTCAGCTTTCTGCACATCCTTGCGGGCCCTGCTGTCTCTGGTCTTTTTTTTTTTTTTTTTTTTGGCCAGGGCTGGGTTTGAACCTGCCATCTCTGGCTTATGGGGCTGGTGCCCTACTCCTATGAGCCACAGGTGCTGCCCTGTCTCTGGTCTTTTTGATAATAACCATCCTAACGGGTGACATCTTGTGGTTTTAGTTTGCATTTTTCTGATGATTAGTAATGTTGAGCACCTTTTCATATACCCTTTGGCCATTTGTAAATCTTCTTTGGAATACTATCTATTGAGACTCTTTGCCCATTTTCATCAAGTTATTTGTTTTTTAAATTGACTTGCATGAGTTTCTTACATATTTTGAATAATAACTCCATATATCTAATATATGATTTCAAATATCTTCTCCCAGAGAATGGGGTCTTAACTGTTTTATTGTGTTTTATACATCAAGGTAGCAACTGATCCTATTTCTGGAGAGGGCTGTCTTGCAGATGACTACGTTACTGCTATATTCTTATATGGTGGTGAGGATGCTTAATGGTTTTTGTTTGTTTGTTTTTAGTTAGGGACTATAGTCACCAGAATATGATGTAATGGGATATTAATTACATGTGCAATATATAGGGTGTCTCAGAAGTCACCACAAAGCCATCATATGTAGGGGAAATAGGAAAAGGTACCTCTATGTGCCTTTATTTACAAAATAATCATTACAAAATGTAACAAAGAGGTGGTCAACACATAGAGAATATTTTGTAAAATTCTTGTATGTTAAGTATCTTGTTAATTCATTTACTGGGTTATGGTCATTTTCTAAGACTATATTGAAAGCTTCAGAGATCAAAGATGTGTATGTAACTATGCCCACTGCATATAACTCTTCAGTAAACACTTCACAGATGAGTAAATATAAACATAAGTTAATTATATGGCTAGTTTAATTATTTAAAAGTAATTTTCTATAATCCTTTTTACATTCTACTTACCTTTTTGGAGATTTGTTTATCAGAGAAAAACAATTTCTCTTCAAAAAGGAATAGATATTAAAGGCAAGTTTAAGTGAAATCTTTGTTTGAGAATCCTATAAGTATCTGATATGTTTAAGTTGAAGGATAACTTTGTATTTAAAATATTAATTTGTATAAGTCTTCTTAGGCCATGATGAAATGCCAGCGACTAGGTGGCTTAAACAAAAGAAATTCCTGTTTGCACTGTTCTGTAAGCCAGATATTCTAGATCAGGTAACAGAGCTGGTTACTGTTAAGGCCTCTTTCTCTGCCTTGTTGACAGCCACCTTCTCACTGTGTCCTTACATGGTCTCTTCTTTGTGCATGTTCAGAGAGAGGTGGGGGGCAGAGAGAGTCCAAATACTGTCACTTTGTGGGATGAGGCTTCAATATATAAATTTGTGAAAGACATACTTCCATCCATGACATTCATAACCTTGGTGCCTCTCCACTCCTCAAAATTTTATTCTTCTTACATGCAAAATATAATACATTCACCCCTTCTCAATAACAGCAAGGGTCTTAACCCATGTCAGCATCAATTTCAAGTATAAAACTTCGTCTAAATAGTGTCAGAATGGGTAAGACTTAAGATATGATTCTTCCTGAGGCAACATTCCTGTCTAGCTATGAATGTGTGACACCAGACATGTGATGTGCTTCTATAATACAAAGTGGGACAGGCATCAGTTAGATATTTCCATCTTAAAAGGGAGAAATAAGAAAGGAGAAAAGTCTGAGGTAAGCCCAAAACCTAGCACGAAAAATTCTGTTAGGTCTGAAGGCACGATAATAATCCTAAATCTGTATCATCCACCTTCTGGACCCATGATGGCTCTAGGTAGTGGCTCCAATCTTTTGATTCTGGTCACAGACCTTGTCCGATAACTCTTGGCAATGGCTCTACCCACAAGGTTATTTGAGGGAACTGTCCACATGGCTCTTTCTTGCTGAAACCAAGAAGGGGTGCCCACCCTCTGAAACTGAGGAGGAAATAGTCTTCTCCTGGGAAGAGTATTATTAAGAGCATTTTTCAGGGAAGTAAGCTCAGTTACAGTCAGGTTAAGAAACATATCCACAGTATACATATTAAGAAGTATAAGGTATAAAGTGATACCTAGTCTTCCCAGAAATGTTTTGGTATTACGCTCTGTGGCAATATCTAAAAAGGATGTTATCCACAATGTCTTCTAGCCCACTTCTTACTAGAAAATGTTTGTAGGTCCAAGATGTGATATGAAGCTCAAGAATAAAAGATGTTTGATATTATGCTGATAATTTCCCTTCCTCCCTCCCTCCTTTCCTTCCTTCCTTTTTTTTTTTTTTTTTTTGAGACAGAGTCTCACTCTGTACCCTGGATAGAGTGCCATGGCATCATAGCTCACAGCAACCAACCTCTTGAGCTCAAGTGATTCTCTTGCCTCAGCCTCTTGAGTAGCTGGGACTACATGCCTGGTTCAAAATTTCTTAGTACAAGTCCTTTAAAATAAATTAGTAGGCTTCTAATCTATTTGTTTCAAGTCAGTTCCACATTCTCATATTCCTTCTTGGGCTAATTTATTTCTTTTCTTCTTTGCCTCACAGAGAGGACATTGAATATACCTGCACAAGGAGGCCGCACTCTTAACAATCTTTGACACAATCAGATAGATTGTTCAAGAAGTTTTACTGGATCTTTGCTGTTAGATACTCTTTAAGTCATCTATAGTAGTAGATATTCAGCCACTTATTTTAGAAATTTAGGCACACTGAGTGCATGGCTATCTTCTCAGTTGTCACAGGTTCTACTTCTACCAAACACTTTGCTATGGTGTAAGGTGTATCTCCAGGTTCCTCAAGTTTGAGATATCTCAAGATTCCTGATCTTCTAGAAATCTTTTTGGCTCTGCAGTTGACTGCACTGTGCTCTCAACAGCATCAAGCTAGCAAAAGGGGAACAGCACACGAGAGCACTCAATGCAAGCGTCACTTCTCTCTATATTCTGTGGGCGAGAACTTAGGCACAAAGCCACATCTCACTGTGAGAGAAGCTGGGAAAATACAACATAGCTATGTTCCCAGGAAGAGGAGGAAATTGTGAAGAGCTGCTAGTTTTTCTCATGATCTGAAAATATTCAACCTTACTATTCCATTGAGATATGTTTGAACGTAATTGATATTTGCTCCTTTGAAACAATTCTTTAAAGTTACCATATTATGTAGCTATTTTTGAGCTTTGCAATCAACTTTTAACTACAAGATACCTTGGTATTTATCTATTTTAGATACTACATAAATTTTAAGTTATCTTGTGGTTAATAAGTTGATTGCAATATTCAAACTATTCAAATGTCAAAAAAGTTATTTCAACAACTTTTCTTTTGGAGACAGAGTCTTACTAAGTCACCCTCTGTAGAGAGCAATGAAATCATAGCTCACAGCAACCTCAAACTCTTGGACTTAAGCAATTCTCTTGCCTCAGCCTCCCAAGTAGCTGGGACTACAGGCACCTACCACAATGCCCAGCTATTTTTTGGTGGTAATTGTCATTATTGTTTGGCAGACCTGGGCTGGATTTGAACTCACCAGCTTTGGTGTATGTGGCTGACACCATAACTACTGTGCCACAGGCACCAAGCCTCAACAACTTTTAAAGTTGGTAATATCTGTAGATATTGAAAGGATATATATTATAGTAAATAGTACGGTGAACTCTAGAGCAATGTGCTCCAGGTTCATAAGTTCTTAGTTTGGAGTTTCTCCAAGATAGCAGGATCGGCACCGAAGAACTTCCCCTTCGGGCTAGAATAAAGGGTCTGCTTGGTAGAATTTTAGAATGGCTATTCATCAATGACTAAAATGTGTCTCCTATTTTTTTCCTTTATGAATGGGAGATGGCATTTCAGTCATTCCTTCCCTCTTCAACAATACATTAGAGAAGGGAGTAGATAAATGTGTGTATGGATGTAAGCATGTATGTGTGTGTGCATGACGTAGTGATACTGGATGTTAAACTAGATGAAATTTATAGATAGTAGGTTGGGGTGGAACTCTTGGTAAGTGGTGAACATATAATATATGTAGGAAGAAGAGTGAAGTGGATATTTGGTGATTACAGAAGTGGGATATGGCAAAGACTGACCATTGTTCACAAAATGGTTTCCTCTTTCTCCTGATTGTTCAGCCAAACTGTATTTCCCAACTTCCTGTACAGACAAGGAAGGGAAGGACTGAATTCAAGGCAATAGAATGTGAGCAGAAGTGACATGTGTATGTAATACAACGAGTTTGTCCTTAAAAATTTCACCTATGTAAGAATCTATATTTAAAGGAAAATAAGCTCAAAATGTCTTTCATGATAGTTTTCTGACTTGGGTATCTATATTTATATCCCAATTTCATCAGCTAACCATAGATGTTCCTGAAGGAAATTCCTCGAAATTTCTTACTCTGGAAAATGGACGTGATAGTGCCCATTTCATACTTTATTGTGAGTATTGAATAACATAACTGATGTAAAATGTTTAGCACAGTATTTGTATAATGACTGCACTATAACTATAAAACCAAATGAATAAGAAAGTGTTACTAAATTAAGCATTTAAAAAAAATCACCTATGCAGAGGAGGTCAAGCTCTTGCTCTTTGGTGATGATGTGATCTTATATATTAGAGAATGCCAGAGTTTCAACCACAAAACTCCTGGAAGTGATCCAGAAATATAGCAATGTCTCAGGGTATAAAATCAGTGTCCACAAATTAGTACACCTTTGTATATACCAATAACAGCAAAGTTGAGAAGTTAATCAAGGACACAATTCCTCTGACAGTAGCTTCAGAGACAAATGAAATACCTAAGAATATACCTTAACAAAAGAGATGAAGGACCTCTACAAAGAGGATTATGTAACCCTAAGAAAAGAAATAGCAGAAGGTGTTAATAAATGGAAGAACATACCATGCTCTTGGCTAGGAAGAATGAACATTATTAAAATGTCTATACTTTCTAAAGCAATCTACAGATTCAATGCAATCCCTATTAAAATACCAACATCATACTTTGAAGAACTGGAAAAACTAGTTCTTTATTTTGGACAGAAACAGAAAAAAAAAAAAAAAACACATATAGCCAAGGAAATTTTTAGTAATAAAAACAAAGCTGGAGGCATCACCCTCCCAGACTTGAGGTTATATGATAAGTCCACAGTGATCAAAATAGCATGTATTGGCACAAAAATAGAGACACAGACATATGGAACTGAATAGAAAACCAAGAGATAAAACCAATGTCTAATAACCATTTGATCACTAAGTAAACCAAAGGCACATACTGAGGAAAAGAATCCCATTCAATGAATGGTGCTGGGAGAATTAGATAATCACATGTAAAAGACTAAAACTGGACCCATACTTTTTACCACTTATAAAAATTGACTCAAGGCAGATTAAAGATTTAAATCTAGGACATGAAATGATAAAAATTCTAGAAGAAAGTGTGGGAAAAACTCTTGAGGATGTCAGCCTGGGGAAATGTTTTATGATGAAGACTTCAATGGCAATTGCAACAACATAAAAATTAAAAAATGGGACTTAAGCTGAAAAGCTTTTGCACAACTAAAAACAAAACAATTAAAGCAAATAGACAACCTTCAGAATGTGAAAAGATATTTTCATGTTAGAAATCTGACAAAGGCTTGATAACTAGGATCTATAGAGAACTCAGATTAATCCACAAAAAAAAGGAGCCAACAATACCATATGTCACTAGGCCAGAGACATGAATAGACCCTTCTCTGAGGAAGACAGATGAATGGCTAGCAAACATGAAAAAATGCACATCATCTCTCATTATCAGACAAATGCAAATCAAAACCACCCTGAGATATTACCTAAGCCCAGGGAGACTAGCCCACATCACAAAGTTCTAAAACTGCAGATGCTGGCGTGAATGTGAAGAGAAGGGAACACTTTTACACTGTTGGTGGGACTGTAAACTAATACAGCCTGTTCAGAAAGATGTATGGAGAATCCTGAAAGAACTCACATTAGACCTCCCATTTGATACTATAACCCCATTACTAGGTGTCTACTCAGAAGAAAAAAAATCATTGTATTATAAAGACATTTGCACAACATTGTTTATCAGAGCTCAATTTATAATTGCCAAGGTGTGTAAGCAACCCAAATGCCCATCAACCCATAAATGGATTAACAAAGTGTAGTATAAGTGTACTGTGGAATACAATTCAGCCATAAAAAGATGGTAACTTCACATCTTTTGTATTAACCTGGATGGAGCTGCAACACATTCTTCCTAGTAAAGTATCACGAGAATGGAAAAGCAAACACTCAATGTACTCAATACTAATATGAAGCCAGTAGATGATCTAATACATGCCCACATAAGAGAAAAATGTCTTTTGATTCAAGCTAGGGGGAGGAGGAATGAGTGAGGGGGTGAAGGGGAGGAGAGGAGGGGCCTCGTGAGCTCCCACTTAATGGGCACAATGTTAGGGGTGTATAGCACACCTTCTGTATGCTAGACACAACTACAAGAGGGACTCTACATAACACAGAAAAGGTTCTATTCATGAACATATTATAACCTAGTTGTTTGTACTCTTACATTAACCTGAAATAAAAAAAAATTCACCCCTGAAAACCTCTAAGCTCTTTCCTTTCCACTGGTATAGAACTTTAGAATTCATGTGCTAAAGGAATCAAAGCCATAAGATGGAAGGAGCATGGATCTCAACACATGTTTAGAGAAGAGCTTTCTGCTGATCGCTAACCTAGTCTGAGATTTTATGTGATCGAGAGTGAAACATACATGCTATTTGAACCATTGGTTAGTTATGGCATCTAGTGAACCTAAATAAGTATGCTTACACTAAAACTAACAAGATGAAAAGCAATCATAATATCATGTAGTCATTAGAGTGTGCATTGAATGTAAATTATATGATCTATAAATATGTGAAGTTAGACAACTGAGTTTGTGAACTCATCCTAGAAAAAGTGCTAGGACAACACATTGCTGAATATTACTATGGTCACCTATGAAGTACTTCCCCTGGCCATCTGGTGACCATGATGATATACAGCACTTTTTCTAGGTTGAAGTCACAATTTTTTTTTTGATTCTTTAAAATCTAAAATTAATATAAGGGTTCACAAATGTAACTGGAACTTGGTTACCTCTTGAATGCTCAGTGTCTACCTATTATGTCAGTTACAAGTAAAACCCAATCAGCTAATTGGAGGCAATGAATTATAGCAGTGCCATCAGAAACTGCTTGGATTTAACTCTGTGTGAGAAGGCATTTATCTGTGCTAGATAAAATATCCTATAGATTCATACCAACACAGTATCTTATCTGGAGCACATTTAAGAATTAACAAAGGCTTTAGCAACAAGTATGTTTGAAAGTAGCTCTACCACCAAGTACTAAGCAAGTCGTGAACCTGGTCTTTAACACTTAACTCTCACAAGAACCCTCCCAGGTACCAGGGTGCTAATTTACAGAGTGGAATCCTGAATTGAAAGAACCTCCACTGCTTGCCTGATCCTCATACACTTGTGTTGGAGCAGGTGTTTGAGCACAGGCAGTTTAGCTCCACAGTCCAAACTTTAAACCGCATTCTGTATGTTGAGATTGGCGTTAACTATGACTTCAGCAGGAAAAATTGGCAGTATTTTTTTTCCTTTCCCTTCGATGAAAATTTATCGGTAAATTTGGTAATGGGATACTGCCCACTATTAAAAAATATTGTGCTAAAGGCATCAATACAAGAAGACAAGTTTTAGGATAGAATTAATACCATGTGACTAATGCCTCTTTTCTCTACCTGTATCACCAGACTTGTTTCAATAAAATTTTTTAAAAGGTATGATTACCTAATTGTCCTCATGATAATAATCATAACATATTAAGAAAAAAAGATAAAATTAAAATAAGCCAGATAAAGCATAGTGCAAGAGGTAAAAGAACATTATTTTCAACCATGTAATAAAGGATGATGTGAAAGTTATAACCTATGCTCTAGAAGCACCAACACAGACGACCCAATGTTGGGATTATAAAGACCCCAAAGAGGTAGCCCAATCTTCTTCCTGAATAGTCTAAAGGGTATTTTTTTTTTGTAGCATATATCTTCCTTCACCTTGGAAGGAAGGATACTATTTTTTAAGAGGCTACCATATCTAGACTATTTTAGGTGTTACAGAGGACAAAGTGCATTGGTCCAGGGGGTTTTGGTGACAATTTAGTCCTCATTGGACATAATTAACTGAAATGATGGATTTCCAACATGACGTTAAATAAAACACATAGAAATGGGAGTATTTTCACTAAAAAAGATTTGATCGATATACAATGGGATTATTATAAATAGACTGTCTATCTAGTCACAATGTGACACACACAAAAAGTGTGGTTGTTAAAATCATGCTATGGACAGACAACTAATTCTAGAGACTCTAGAGTAAGCCTCATCCGTATTGTTTAAAACACAGTAAAAGAGCTAGAGGTCCACTGGGAGCAAGGAGTGGATGTACAGTTTTTCTTCCACTTACTGGCTGGCATCTAACTACTTAAGCAGGTAACTGCGGATTTACTTTGACTTGGATGATAAGTTTAAACAGTGAGCATTTTTCGGAGAAATACCTGAGAACAGCTAGCAGAAGCCCCCTCTACATGTGGACACCTCTTCTGTGACTGTTGTACCATATGAACTTGGACAACCTGGCTTCTGTCTCAAATGCAGGACCTTGTCCCGACCACACACCCATCTGAACGCCCAGGATTATAGGACACTTTGAACAGGCTTATTTAGTTATTTTAAAATAGAAACTATATTTCTATGTTTCCAATGTTTTCTAGCATTTTAAGTAACAACTAAAATAGTTATATATCTTCTAAGAGACTAAGAACTTACAATCTGACAGGGACTGCATAGAATATTGCACATCTGATGAGGGTCTTGAACCATGAAGTGACAATTTGAATTTGTCCTTATCCCTTTCCTTTTCTCCATCTTTACTCCTCTTCTTCCCAACGTCTTTTGCATCTGCTTTTTCTGACATGTTAAAACACCACAATGAATCTTTTAACTACAAAACCTCAAACTATGTTTCTTATTCAGTGATTGTGTTGGAAAAAAAAAAACCTACAAAACAATAGTATTGTTTAAACATAAAGGTATAATCACAATTTCCCCAAATCCCCTCTAATTAAAAACATCACAATAAAATCAGAAAAAAAAATTGACATTTATTATGGAAGAAATGTAGTATTATTTATTACCCACTATATATAATTTTGTTTCATGGAGGTGATTATTTGAATATATTTTATTTATATAAAACACAGTATTGGGCTAATTTTCTCCTTGTTAAAACAAAAACAGCAAAGCATGTGCTGAAAGTTGAGTCCTGAATGTGCAGCCCTCTCAGATTTATTTGGAGTCTCCATTCCAAGAAAACACAGTTTTTTGTCTCCAAAGTATCCTCTTGTGGGGCCCAGAATCCAATCAACAACCACAAACCAACATAATATTGTCAACATGGCATGATTAATAAAGCCCTTGTACGCGGCGGCACCTGTGGCTCATTGAGTCGGGCGCGGGCCCCACATACCAAAGGTGGCGGGTTCAAATCCGCCTCGGCTGAACTGCAAAACAGAAAAATAGCCGGGCGTTGTGGTGGGCACCTGTAGTCCCAGCCTCTCAGGAGGCTGAGGCAAGAGAATCGCCTCAGCCCAGGAGTTGGAGGTTGCTGTGTGACGCCACAGCACTCTACCGAGGGCGATAAAGTGAGACTCTGTCTCTACAAAAAATAAATAAATAAATAAAGTCCTTGTACTCAGAAGTATCCTCATCATTTGAATTCCATTCATATATGTATACATTTCTATGAAACATATCTTCCTTCAATTTAAAATAGTTTCCATCAATATTTTTATCCTTAATACATTTCCTTTAATTCTGAATCTGAAATTTTAGAATTCTACCATTTCATTCTCTACATTGTCTACTAGATATGTAATTAACATAGGTAACATTGTTCTTTTTTTTAATTTTCATAAATAAGAACTGTGATATTAACTAGTTATAATATTCCTTAGCCTTCATAGTAAACTTGTCTCATATCTTAGTTTTTCAGTAGATTTAACACTTATGGTAAATACAAAAGTAAACTATACTGTAAACATAGGATGAGGTAAGGAAAAATTACATGTAAAAAATAGTTTATTATCAGAATTTTAGTTTATGGATTTCCTATATATAGTATATTAATTTAACAAGATTAGTCTTGGGTAGCAATATGTGATTTCACATACAATTTTAAAATAGGACTTTAAAAGCCTTCAAATATCTATTCAGTTTATGTTTTAGAAATAATAAAGATAAAATAAAAAATTATAAATAGAAAAACATAAACTGCTACCCATAGAAATTTGAATAATGTGCAACAGTGCTTACCAACACATGTTTCTGCTGATACTCTAAATAAGTGTTGGTCCTCTGACATTTCGTTCCACCCATCTGGCAAACCCCCACCCTGAGTAAAGTTGGCAGCTGAGTCCTGCTGGAGAAAATCCTCCCCTAGTTCTGCAAACTTTGTCACATCTATTTTAAATCCCTGTGAGAATCTACATCTTCCACCTCCACCTCACTCTCACTCACAGCTAGGCTGTCTATAAACAGAGAAAATAGAAGTCTTTGTTCAGAAATCCTCATCTTTTCCCCTAATCTGGTCACCCTCACCCTCGTATGCCTGTATCCACCCCCTGGACAGTGTGTGCCCATGAAGGAACCACTGCTCCCGCTGGGTTGGGGCAATCCCTCCAACTAGTCGGCTGTGGATCCCGCCCTTCCTGCCTTCTCAGGAAATTTACACTATGTCAGTCATCTTAGCTGGATATTCCCAATCATCACTTAAAAATACTCATTTCTCTTTCGTTAAATGAACAAGTTTATATTCTTATTGGGTTCCACATTATTCCCTGTCAGTTTCCACTTTGTAGGTTTCTTGGTCCTCAAGGTCAAGCTTCTGATGGGGTTGTTTATACATTATTTTACTTCCCACTTACTTCTTATCCCTCTCCAATATATCTTCCACCCCCATCATCCTGAAGTGGCCCATGACCTCCATATCACAAAATCTACTGGGGAAATTTAAGTTATGGCTACAGTCTGTCCCTCAATATTTTACCTAATCTGTGATTCTTAAAACAGATTTTCTCTTTGACTTCAATGTCAAATGTACTACTGTTGTTTTCCCTGTTTCTCTGGATATTCCTTAGTTTTCATCAGCAGCTCATCATTTTGTACAGAGCTCAGATGTTTGTGAAGCTTCTTCAAGGCTCGTTCTCAACATCGCAAGTCTCGCCACTCCGTACCATCCCAGTGAGGAATATCATTCACAGTTTAATTTTGCATGCATTTGTATATGACTCCCTCCCCAGTCTGGGACTCATAACATGAAAAACTACACTTCATTGTATTAAAGGCAATTGAAATTCACTAAACTCAAAATCATTTTGTGATTTCTCCTAATAAAATAGTACCACAATCTATCCAGCCTTGAATCTCCATATCCAAACAGATCATCCTTGCCAACTCTGGCTATTTTTTACTTCTTAAATGGAAGAAAGAGGCATTTGATGGAAATTGAAAACTTCAAGTTCCTTCCTCAATGAATGCTGTATTCATTTAGTAGCATCAAAGTAGAGTATTTCTTTTGATTTTTAAAGGAAGCAAAATAGGGTACAATAATTAACATATAGGAAACATCATTATAAGTTCTAAAGTCCTTGAAGAGGAAGTTCTTGGTTACATTGCTGTTTCTTCCACAAACATTTAAGAAATGATAATGACAGTAAAAAAGCATGAGAATAATTCATCAACCACCACAGAGCATTTATCTTCACTGTCCACGGTGAATAGCAATTGGATGTAAAATGTCTTACCCTTGGAAAATTTGTCACTTTTCTCTGAGACTTTCAGGGTCGAAGAGGAATTTTCAGGTTTGAATTCCTTCCCATCTTTTCCTTCTTTTCCCTCCTTCCCTTCTTTGTTGTCCTTCACCTCTTTCCCTATTTCTTTTAATTTTGTGTCTACCACTGTGGTTTTACTTTCATAACTGTTGTCATCTGGCAGCTTATACTCAGGCAATATTTCTTTCAAAAGCTCCCACACCTTGTCCACATATCCTGGGCTGAGAGATTAAAAAAAAAAACACCCACATTAATTTCTAAGTGATGCCTTTTGTTACTTGCTTTTTTTTAACTTCACATCAAGAAATTACTGACTGAAAAATCAACTTGCTATTTGATAAGGCTGACTTCATTATTTCAATTTTTGGTTAACAACACCATCATTTATTCCTTCATTCAGCAAGTTCATATTCAGTGCTGATATACACTTCTGATACATTATTCACTGATATATACCAACCCCAAACTTTCTTCTCACCTCAAGGACCATGTGTTCTGACAGAGGAGCTGGAAATGTTACAAAACATGACAGAGAAAGAATATGATGTCTCTGAGCATCTATGAAGTGGCCAACACTTTTCTATGCTTTATCATATCTTCCCATATCTTCCTATCTTCCTTGGCTTCCCCTGAGATACGTGTGTGGCTTCTTTCTCCTCTTTTAACTGTCCCCTGAGATTTCTTTGAACTCTCCCTTTCACTGTTCCCTGGCAATTGAAGATTGCTTTCCCACACTCTCTCCCCTTGAGTTATTACTATTTTATATCTTTGTTCAGATCTTGAGTTTATTTGTACATGGATGTAACCTCTCTCCTAATATCCATGCCCACATATGCAACTGTCCAAAAGTAAATAAGCACAAATACAAGGAAGAAATCAACAAAAATGTCCCACCACCACCTCTACTTAGCACTCAAGACAGAAATTATAAAACAACCAAGTTTCTCTCCTTGAAATCCTCAGGAAATAAAACCAAATGTTGCTTTGATCCCCTCTCCTCTGACTGCAGCAGACCACCTTTTCTGTATTCTTATCACCGCTTCCCCTGAGAAAGCCCTGAGAATCGGGATATTGCACGAGCCAGTGTCCTTGCCCCAGTCCTGCTATTTGCCATCCTGCTCTGAGTAGTCTTCCAAAAACCACAAGTCTGACAAATCATATTCCTATCTAAATCCTTCAAAGACATTCTGTCACTTTCAGGTTGTTGTGAAAATCCTTTAATATGGCATAAAAGTCCTTTGTCTACCTGGTTCCTGCTCACCTCTCCATCCCGTTCTCATTCCTCCTCTAGAATTTAGTAACACAGAATCCAGACCACGTGTTTTTCTAGAACTGCATTCTGCTTTCTTCTATTTCTTTGCTATATTTTCTTTTCTAAGTCAGCCTCCCCACCTCCATCAGCTGCACTCATTTTAACTTTAATTGGAAGTCAATTGAAGTATTACTTTCCGAGAGAATGTCTGCCCTGAGTTCCCAAAGAATCGTTCACATACTTCTAGTATAGTCTTAAAAATACTTCATAAATTACTCATTCCATACATGGTACAGAATGCCAGTCATTCCGTGTCATGTGCACAGAAGGCACAGTAGTGAGCAGTGCAGAGAGTCCCCATTCTTACTGGCCTTACCACCCTGTGGATGGATGGATACAGTGGGGGGGGGGGAGGAGAGAAAGAAACATGACAGGCAGTGATAACTTCCATGATGGAAATGCAATAATGGAATATGGGATATGACAAAACTTAGGGAAGGAATAATTTAGTTTGAATGGTCTAAGGAGTTGTTGTTTAAGCTTGGCAAGACCTAAATGCTAGGATATTCCCAGGTAAGTGAATATCTGATGGAAGATCATTCCAGGCAAAAATGAAAAGATGGAGCAGCTCCTGCAAAGACTATAAGGAACAGTGAGTTTTCCAAGTTTAAGAAAGACCTGGGTGGCCAATGAAGCACTTCATTGGGCAAGAGCAAGATCCCAATCTAATGATAAGGTCAGAGACTTTGGGGTGTAGATCTCTGAGGACTGTGATGAAGACTGCAAAGTTCATTCAAGTGTAATTGTTCACCACTGAAAGGTTTTAAGCGAGGAGAGAGATAGGATCTGATTTATATTTAAAAAAACTGTTGTGATTACCATGTGGAGAATTAACTAAACCATGTGTTAATAGCCCCAGAGAGACCATTTGTGAGGCCATTATGTGAGCTGAGCTAGCATGGCAATAACAGACATAAAAAAATAGATTCACAATAAGTGGAGGAGGTTCCATTGACAGGGCTCAGCAAGAGATTTACATGTGAGAGGTGAGGAAAATGAGTGATAAAGGAGGACTTCTGGATTTCTCTTTAGCTTGAGTAACTAGATAGACAATGGTGTAATGTGCTGGGATGAGGCATTCAAGGAAAAGGGCAGGTACTGGAGGGTTGAGACCAAGAGTTCCTTTCTGGATATTCTGTGTTTGAGATAAGCTTTTGACATCCATATAGCTATATATAATGTGGAAAGTAGCATATAACTATAGTCTAGAGCTTGCTACACCCCACCGTTTAGTGTAAGTACAGAGAATGAAGAATTCCTCTGCTTCTTCATCAGTCCAGTCAGAACTTCCTCATGACCGCTCCCTGCACCCTAGGCTGATGGTGATTGCTTCCATTTTTCAACGTAAGTATTTCTTGACAATCAATCATTTACTGTTTCATGACATATTTTTTATTTAAAATTAAACTTTAAAATTTTACGGTGTAATTATAATTCAAAATTACACAACTACAACTCAGACTTTAAGCTTACAAAAGCAAACTTTGTAACCTACTTGTATGTACCCCTCTTGTTAATCTGAAATTAGAAAAGAAAGAAGGAAGGAAGGGAGGGAGG
>CAUYON010114669.1:0-28276 GCA_963573935.1 Arctocebus calabarensis | reverse complement strand
GGATGTGACCAAAGCCAAGAAAATTATGTTTTTTATAGTCATCTTACCTGAGTGAAAAAAGTTATCTTTTTTATTTTATTTACTTTGGATTCTAAATAGCTGGCGGGATCAGCATACCAGACTTTTAGGCTGTACTACAAGACCATAGTGGTCAAAACAGCATGGTACTGGCACAAAAATAGAGACATAGACATTTGGGATCCAATAGAAAACCAGGAAATGAAATTAACATCTTACCGTCAGCTAATCTTTGATAAACCAAATAAGAACATATACTGGGGGAAAGACTCTCTATTCAATAAATGGTGCTAGGAGAACTGGATATCCACATGTAGAAGACTGAAACTGGACCCACACCTTTCTTCACTCACAAAAATTGATTCAAGATGGGATAAAAGACCTAAATTTAAGGAATGAAATGATACAAATCCTCAAAGAAAGCATAGGAAAAACACTGGAAGATATTGGCCTGGGGAAAGACTTTATGAAGAAGAAGACTTCCATGGCAACTGCAACAACAACAAAAATAAACAAATGGGACTTAACAAAACTAAAAAGCTTCTATAAAGCTAAGGAGATAACAACCGAAGCAAATAGACAACCTACCCAATGGGAAAGGATATTTGCATATTTTGAAACAGATAAAAGCTTGATTACTAGGATCTATAGAGAACTCAAATTAATCCACATGAAAAAAGCCAACAATCCCATATATCAATGGGCAAGAGAGATGAATAGAACCTTCTCTAAAGAAGACAGATGAATGGCTAGCAAACATATGAAAACATGCTCATCATCTCTAATTATTAGAGAAATGCAAATTAAAACCATCCTGAGATATCTGACTCCAGTGAGAATGGCCTAGGTCACAAAATCTCAAAACTGCAAATGCTGGTGTAAATGTGGAGAGAAAGGAACACTTTTACACTCTGGTGGGACTGTAAACTAATACAACCTTTTTGGAAGGAAATACGGAGAACCCTCAAAGAACTCAAGCTAGAACTCCCATTTGATCCTGCAATCCCATTACTGGGCATCTACCTAGAAGGAAAAAAAATCCTTTTTACCACAAGGACACTTGCACTAGACTGTTTATCGCAGTTCAATTTACAATTGCCAAAATGTGGAAACAGCCTAAATGCCCACCAACTCAGGAATGGATTAACAAACTGTGGTATATGTATACCATGGAATACTATTCAGACATTAAAAAAGATGGACACTTTATAGCCTTTGTATCAACCTGGATGGAAGTGGAAAACATTATTCTTAATATAGCATCACAGAATGGAGAAGCATGAATCCTAGTACATGGTGGAGGGTGGGGGAAGGGCAGAGCAGAGAAAGAGGGGGGTAGGGGAAAGAAAGAGCAGAGAGTGGGAAGAAGGGAGGGGTGGAAAAAGGAAGAGCAGAGAGAGAAAGTGGGGAGGGAAGATGGGGTCTTGGTGTGTGACACACGTTTTGGGGGCAAGACACAAGTATAAGAGGGACTTTACCAAACAAATGTAAGCAGTGTAACCTGGTTTCTTATACCCTCAATGAATCCCCAACAACTAAAAAAAAAAAAAAGCTATTTTACTTACCATTTAGAAGCCCCAGGCATATAAAAGCTCTCATCATTAACAGGAGTCGTTAACACACGCTGGTTTACAGCATTTAAATACTTCTCGATGTGGACCTGTTATAGGAAAGTCAAAGTTTAGGCTATAGTGGACTTAAGATTCTCAGATAATTTTCTTAAATTCATTAGGTTAACACTCTGGATTGTGTAATTAAGCCAAAAACCACAACATAGTATGAGTTATTACTTATCTAAGGTATCATTAGGCATCTTAAGGACAAATTGCTTCAACTATCCCAAACAGGATAATAAATAATGGAAACTCAAAGCCCAAGTGACCTGTAGCATGCCTTAAAAATGAAACTGTGCACAATAGTAGGTATATCGCTTAACCAGGAACTAGGTGATGCAGAGATGTAGTAATGTCTTTCTCTTATGGGAACTTCAAGGAAGCATCCAAGGGAAGCATTTGGCCTTTAGGTAACAGGTTATTTAAAATGGCCAACCCAAGACTCTAGCTGGTAATCATGGTCAGGTAATATAAAACAATGATGTGCTACTCTGAAGGGGCTACAAAACACATATTTCTCAGCCTCAGGAGCTAAGAGATAAAGTTGCTAACACAACAGAGTGAAAGTCTGAAGCAAAAATAGAGACACTGAAAATATGATGTCAAGAAGATGGAGATGGACTTTATTTGGAAAATGAATCTCATTAGCTAACACATCCTTATTTCAAAAAGGAGTATTATCCTGGCCACCCTTGCCCTTACCTTATAATGATAAAGTTCCTACTCACTTAATCTCTCTGTTCCTAAACTGGTACATTTCTTTAGTTTTATCCACTTGATTACAATATTACCAAAATGAATAACTCAAAATAATGAAGCTCTTAGGAAAAAGTCAACTCTTATTTTTTAGAATCCTAGTAACTCCCAGTAAGTCTGCATTGTATTGGTATGAATTATTTTTGGTTAGACATATTGTTGGATTGATAGTAATTGTATTTTAAGCTCTAAGTTATTTTTATCAAAACACATTTTGGGACTTGGTGCCCGTAGCTCAGGGGGTAAGGTGCTGGCCACATACACCAAAGCTGGTGTGTTTAAACCCGGCCCAGGGCCTGTTAAACAACAATGATGACTGCAACAAAAAAACAGCTGGGTGTTGTGGCGGGCACCCGCAGTTCCAGCTACTTGGGAGGCTGAGACAAGAGAATTGATTAAACCCAAGAGTTTGAGGTTGCTGTGCTCAACTGCCTGCTGTCTACTGAGGATAACATAGTGAGACTCTGTCTCAAAAAAAACAAACAAATTAAAAAAAACACATTTGGGGAGTTGTCACTGCATAATATTATATTTAGTCACTTAAATTATTTGTGAAACATGACAAATCAGTTAATAATTAGCATTATCATTTTAAAGAAACAAAATAAGAATGCTGATAACTGCCCTAAAATAAATCCAACTCTGTTAAAGAATTACATAGGATTGTGCAACAATTCCTCCCTTCTACAGGCTTCTAGCATTTTATTTAAAATCTAAAGCTCTACTTACTTTTAGCCCTATTTCAGTCCTTTTGATTGCTGTTTCAAGATTTTGAATGTTTAGTGTGTCTCCTTTTTTTTCAGGTGAGAATTCTGTTAATTTTTCCTTTAATTGATAAAGGTCATCTTGGACCTATAAATATAAAAAACACAAAACATTGAAAGAACATAGGCATGGTCCAATTATAGCAGTTATTTGTCTTAGAAGTTTATAATATGCTTAAATTACAAAAGCCATAAAGTTAATTTTATGGCGTTTATTGAAAAGGATCACCTCTATGGTTTTAAGATGGTCATTATTTAGACTGTTCCATTGTGTCGTTCAGATTGTGAAACACTATGCTCTCTCACACAATTTCTGGGTTTTTATTTTCCTCCCATTAGAAATAGATTTAAGATGAAACTGAAACTTAAAGGCTTCTGCTTTCTCAGGTAGTAAAATGGGTGAGCTGGAGATCATAAGAAGTCTGTGCCAGACTCCAATTTGTACAAACTGGTTAAGAAAAATGAGAGAAAACTTCCAGCAAAGTTCCAGTGGAAGCACAGGCTTTCAAAAGACTATTGTAAATGTGTTGCCAGGACCTGTTGGTTCTCTATCCTAGCTGCTTCTTCCCCACTTACTGCTCTCAAGAATCAGTTCTGTAGGTGTTGTGGCCTTGATTTTGTTTCAAGTAGTGAGAAATGAAAATAATCCCTGAAGAAAAAGTAACATATATTATTACTTTAACATTTTCCTTGAAAATGATGAATATCTCTCCAATATCAGGCACCCTCAGAATAAAATGGGTGTTATAAAATTAGAAAGCACAAGATTCTCTGCATTCATATTAGAAACCAAACTTCAGATAAATACAGATGGCACCAATTATTGCGTGGGCTGCTGCCACAAGAAAAACATTTCGTTATGCAAATTTATGAACCCAACAACTGTTTCAGCAATAGTCACACAAATAACAATCTGTAGACTGGGTTCCTAAAGGCATTTTGAAATGGTTTCCTTTTTCTGTTAGTATAACCGGACTCACACATTGATCTAACCTATGTTATTGATTACTCTCGATTGTTCTTGCAGAGCCAAGTATTCAAAAGATCAGAATTTGCATCTTTTTACTGATGGGCATGACAGACACATCTGATCATTTGTACTCCGTACAAATAATTATAAAGCCTCTGGGGCTCACAGATTGAAATGTGAACCCTCCTACTGCTTGATTGTAGGGATTAAGATGAAGATGTACTTCTTCTGATTGTTTTGCTCAAATTACTATTGTAAGCTGATTTATCATAAATAAACATAAAGAGCCAGTTCAAGGGCAAGGCCCTTTTGGGGCCCATTATTTTTTGGTTCCTCTTTTGACTGTACTTACTTTCCTTCTTCTAGCATTTGTAGCTCCATGTACCTTTCTATAATTATGTCTTTGAACTGCTAGAGGAAGTAAAAACTGCTCTGGATCACTCAGTAGGGTATGAAAGGTTTGGTTTTTTCATTTGCCTTGAGTGGACAACAATACTTATTCATAGTCTTGTAAGATAATCTGTAATAGGCTTGATACACAGCAAGAACCTAGTAAAAGGCACTGAACATAACTCCTAGCTCTAGCACTTACTAGTCACGTGATTTCCATGTACATCATCCAAATTCTCTGAACCTTTAACTTCTTCATCAAGAAAAAAAAGAATAGGGCGGCGCCTGCGGCTAAAAGGAGTAGGGTGCCAGCCCCATATACCAGAGGTGGCAGGTTCAAACCCAGCCCCAACCAAAAAAAAAAAACTCGCAAAAAAAAAAAAAAAAAGAATAGGCTGGGTGTGGTGGCTTATGCCGGTAATCCTAGCACTCTGGGAGGTTGAGGCGGGTGAGCTTGAGCTCATGAGTTCCAGACCAGCTTGAACAAAAAACGAGACTCTGTCTCTACTAAAAATAGAAAAACTGAGGGAAGAGGATTGCTTGAGCCCAAGAGTTGGAAGTTGCTATGAGCTATGATGCCACTGACACTCTACCCAGGGCGACAGCTTGAGTCTCTGTCTCAAAAAAAAGGGGGGGGAATAAGTACCCTACTTGTTAGAATTCTTGAATGAAAATGAGGTAATATGTTTGAAAGTAAAATTAATATAGACTTTGGCACCAATAGGTATGAACAGGAATCCTGTTTTTTCCTTTACTAAACTTGGGAAAGTTACTTAGACTTTTAAAGGTTTAGTATTTTTATCTGTAAAATGGAGATAGCAATTACCTTAGAACAGAGGCAAGAAAAAAATAAATTAAAATATGTAAAGTGCTAGCCACACAGGAAAGCACCAAAAAAATGTTAATTCTCCTTTCTTGAATTGTGAAACTCCTTACAGTATACATGATAGTCAGTAAATGTTCACTGAATTGAATTGTTCTCTAATCTTTCTCAAGAGCTTTTTCCTTTTCTTGCCAGATATTTTCTCCTCCTCTCTAAATCACCACTCTTTTAAATGTAATGGAGATAAGTCCTGTAGGAAATTTTACATTAGACTTGCCTAGTGAAAGAGACTTAAGTTCTAAATCTCTGTTCTTTCCTCAAATAGATCCAGTCTACCATGAAATTTTACATGTCATCAATCACCGCTGTGATCATCAAACATCATTTTCCATAAATTTTCTAGTTGGAGAAGATTATTATTTTGTTATTTTAGGACAGAGCTGCTTAATAAGAAGCTCTTGAAAGATTTTATGCAGCAAAGATTTGCTATAGAGTGTAAAAGAGCCATGAAACTAGACTCAGTATTGTTAGAAACAATATAAAATTCCATTGTCTTCATCTTTGTTAAAGAGAGAGTTTGGCTGAATAATTCTCATTTCAAGTTATCTTTCACCTCATTCATTTTTATATTGTATACACCTGGAAAATTAGACAGGGGAATTAATAAGAAAGACAGTGATACTATCAAACTGCCAATTAGTTCTAACATGCTAAGGTTTTTTTCTTCTGAGACAAGAGTCTCACTATGTTGCCCTCAGTAGAGTGCCGTCCCATCACAGTTCACAGCAACCTCAAACTCTTGGGCTTAAATGATTCTCTTGCTTCAGCCTCCCAAATAGCTGGGACCACAGGTGCCCACCACAATGCCTGGCTATTTTCTTGATGCAGTTACCATTGTTGCTTAGCTGGCCCAGGATAGGATTGAACCCTCGGTGCATGTGGCCAGCGCCATAACCACTGTGCTACGGGTGCCAAGCCGCCAAGGTTGTTGCTAACATACAACTGTTAGATTATTAAAATATGATTTCCAAAACTAATTAAAATGTTGGAAACATCTTGTGATTGCAAGACCAGGTAATTCTTTTTGCACAAACAAATGTTTAATAGAGCAAATATGCATTTAGAAAGTTATATTCAAAAGATACCACATTATTAATGAACCATAAGAACAAAACTTTTAAGCATTACTAATAGAAACAGAAAAAACCTGTAAGAAACATCCCAGGGTCACTACCACGTTTCTTCAAGATTACTTCACAGGCATGTCACAGCCTATTTAAAGAGCAACAAATAGCCAGAGGCAGTGGCTCATGCCTGTAATCCTAGCACTCTGGGAGGTCAAGGTGGGTAGATTGCCTGAGCTCAGGAATGGGAGACCAGACTGAGCAAGTAAGAGACCCTGTCTCTAAAAATAGCCAGGCATTGTGGTGGTTGCCTATGGTCCCACCTACTTGGGTGGGTGAAGCAAGAGGATCACTTGAGCCCAAGAGTTGGAGGTTGCTATGAGCTATGACACCATGGCACTTTACCAAGGGTGACAAAGTGAAACTGTCTCAGAAAAAAAAAAAGAAATTAGCAAATATTGGATATATCACATTGGGCAAGTTACTTTACCTCTTTGTACTTCAGTGCCGTCTGTAACCTGGGTTTCAAAATGATATCTACCTAGGGTGGTACCTGTGGCTCAAAGGAGTAGGGCGCCAGCCCCATATACTGGAGGTGGTGGGTTCAAACCCAGCCCCGGCTAAAACTGTAAAAAAAAAAAAAAAAAAGATATCTACCTAATATACTTGTTGTTAGGACTTAAGAGATAATCCAAAGCTCAGTGTCTGGCTCTCAATGAATGTTGGCTATTATTTTAATTATCATGCTGATTATCATCACTATGTAAAACTCACTATTCAGATTAGTTGAGGAAAGATGCAGCTGAAATTGTAAAAAGTCTAAATTATAGATTTGAAAGAGAAAGAAGTAATTAAGACAATGCTGCCTGGCTCGGCGCCAGTGGCTCAACGGGCTAAGGCGCCAGCCACGTACACCTGAGTTGGCGGGTTCGAATCCAGCCTGGCCCGCCAAACAACGATGGCTGCAACCAAAAAATGGCCGGGTGTTGTGGCAGGCGCCTGTGGTCCCAGCTACTTGGGAGACGGAGGCAAGAGACTCGCTTGAGCTCAGGAATTGGAGGCTGCTGTGAGCTGTGATGCCATGGCATTCTATCCAGGGTGACAGCTTGAGGCTCTGTCTCAAAAAAAAAAAAAAAAGAAAGAAAGAAAATGCTGCCTAGTAGAGTTATATGTGGAGATGGTAATTACATTTCCTGAACCAAAATGAAAGCATAGACTTTTGATAGATGATCTGACAAGAGGACATAATAGTCAGTATGAGTTATCCTGGAAAATACAAACATTTAATGTTTTCATAAAAAATTACAAAAAGAGTTTATAATCACAACACTGAGTATTTGTAAATATTTTCTCTTAAGTAGCTTAGGCATTTTCTAAAAATATTACTTTTATTTATTAATTTGTACCATCCAAGATAAAAGATACTTTCTAAATGATGCTAAGTTAGTCCAGCTTCATATATTTTTGAACAAACCACAAATTGTTGGTGACTGAATTAATGAATAGATTATCCAGTTGATCAGGATCTATAAGCCCAGTTCTGTGCTGGGTGTTGGGGGTCAGAGGTCCCAGTTCCTGGAACCTAGTTGTCCTGGCTTGATTACTTGGCTGAGCTAGAAAGTTCAACTGACAAAGTGGTGATTGAAAGTGTAAATGAATGGGAACTGGAAATAATAATGGAGCAGCACAGGCAGTGTGAATAGAAAGCAAAGGAACTTGCACAAGTTTCAATGTAACAAAGAGAAATTTTATTTAGGAAGAATAAAGAGGAAGTTTACAGCACTTCCAAAGAGAGCTGGAAGTGGGTTCCTCTCATGATAGAGAGAAGGTGAGAGAGACTGAAGACACAAAGGGCTTGCAGAGGTGTAAATACCTTCTCTGTTTAGAATTGGCTGCAAGTCTTTCATTGGCCTCTCTGAGCCTCCAGGCAGTATTGCCCTTTTCTATTGGTCACTGATTGTCTCTATTGGTCTTTGGTTACCTAGGTTACATTATACCCACATTCTTATGAGCCCTCCAAATTTCCTGGCTTAGCAGGTCAGGTTTCTCTTCCATGTCCCTTGGAGCCCCTTTCTTAGTGTCCCTTCTCACTGGGTATAATGGGGTATCCAAAAAAATGGTTTGTAACTAACAGAGAAACAAGGTATGCCTTGTTTGCCAAATAGCAAAACCCATACAATTCCAACTGAGAATGAAGTAGTCCTAAATATAAAGATAAATTAACAATATTTTTTCTTTTTCTTCTAGGAACTTAGAACAAGGAGCAGCCTAAACTTACAGAGATAGAAATGTAAATGACACCAAATGGTAAGAAACCAGACCAAGTCCAATAATAACTAACATTTACTGTTACACTTTCTGTTTCATCCTTATATTTTAATCCTAAAAAGACATCTATGGGGGAATTAATATTATTATATTCATTTTATACTTGAGGGAATCTGAGGCTTAATGAGGCAACTAGTTAACTGGTGGAACTATTCAAATCCAGGTAGGGTGACGTTAGAGCCTTCAAGCTTAATCATTAACTAGTACATGCTTAATATGTATAAATATACAAATGTATATTTGTAAATATACAAAGCTAATGGCTGAAAAAAATTGGTGAAAAAGGTAGGATTTAAATATATGGAAGAGCAAAACAGGACAAGGGGAGACTTTCTTTGCACACAAGGAATGTAGAACTACTCACCCCCAGAGTTTCTGATTCAGTAAGTCCTGGGTGGAGCCTGTGAATGTCCATTTTTTACAAGTTCCCAGGTGGTGCTGATGATGCTGTTTGTAAGACTATACTTAAGAACCTCTGGCCTAAAGAGTTTTATGTATTTGATTGAAATATAGACCTAATGTGGCATATTAGAATGGAGCAAATGGAGACTTAAAGTATCTCTGCTTTAAAGTCAAATTTCACACATGGAGAGACAAACTCACTCACTCATTTGCCAGAAACAATTTGATTGCATAGGGCAGTGATTTTCAATTGGTGTGCTGTGGTACACTGGTGTGCCATGAGAGGATCTTAGGTGTGCCTCAAACATTTTTAAAGATTATTAATTAAATTATTTTCAAAAGAAGTTCAAAGCACATTAAGTATGTTCTTTCTTTTTACTCTTTTTGTATCGATCATCATAGTTTAAGTGTGCTGTGGAGGTTTAACTATAGGTTCAAGTGTGCTGTGAGATTAAAAAAAAAAAAGTTTGAAAAACACTAGCCTAGGGCCTAGGCTAACAGTAAAGGAGGTCTACTTCTATAGCAAAGAAAAATTATGTAGCTTTCAGGAAATTAGGTCAATTTAGAGTGAGACGTGGATGTAGTCCAAACTATATATTCTACAGAAGAGGAAATTAAGGCCCAGAGAGGTTAAGTGATTAGCCCAAAGTTACCCCCTTGTGAGGATGTCAGAGCCATGGTCAAATCTCAGTATTCTGACTCCCAATCAAGGGCTCTTTCCCCTACATGTATTAATTATTGATAGCCTGTTTGAGGGAAATAAACCACAGCCCCAAGTAGAAGTAAAATTCATGTTGGCTTGTCTCAGAGTGGTGATGCTACGTGCTCAGAAGTACTCAGGACCCACTCAGGAAAAGTCTTCCAACTCTCTCTCATTATACGTGTTTTATACCTAGAGAAGAGAATTTTACATTATACAGAGATCAGCCTCACTAATTAGGTTAACATGTAGTCTCTTCCTCTACACAGCCCTGCACTTAGCATTTCTGTAGTAACCATTTCAAACAAGTGAGTACTCTGATCCACATGGATATAACTATTCTTAGCTCTTCTGTCCTATTTTACAATCCGATGTCAACAGCTTTATATCACTATAATGTTGTATCCTAGGTTGACCAAGGATATGGATCCCACACTGAAGTGAGGAGACTTCTGGTTTTAACATACTATCCTGTACTACTCCAAACTACAGGGAAGCAGACTTTGGAAATAGAATTAACTCAAGGAGAAGTGTGAAATTGGGCATAAGAATTCTGTCCAGCTTCTGGTTTCTTTTCCAAAGATGTTCCAGGTCTGGAAAAATAGGGGAAACTAAAAAGAAACTTCATTGCTCCTATAGTCAACATGAGATAAACTGTGAGGAAGAATTGATTGTTAGGTAGGAGTCTTCACTACTGTTGCAATTTTTATTTGGAGTCTATAAATTAAGTGTGGGTATGTGCATAGGAAGAATTAACCTTACCCAAAGGGAGACTGGACTTTGCCCTTGGCTTTGGGGAAGTGATATGTAGGCCCCCGAAATGTTCTGCCTGATAGAAGCCCCCAGACATTTTAACATGATTTATGATGGGGACTTTGATCCATGCTGTATTTAGTTCAGAACTCTGGCTGAGTAGAAAATCAAAGGCATTAAGTGTGACCTCCAGGAGGGGCTGAAGACTAAAGGTCAGCCATAAAGGCAGTGTGAGATTGAACTCCAATAAAAACTCTGGATACCAAAAGCTCAGATAAGCTTCTCCAGTTGGCAATACTCCATTAATATTGTCATATATTGTGACTGGGAGAAGTATGACTCCACAAGGATCTGTGTTTGACTTCTCTTGGACCCTTCTCTCTCTCTTGGATCTCCTCCCTCGGTCAATTTTAATTTGTATCTTTTCGCTATAATAAAACCATAAAACACATTTCCTGTGTTTTGAGTCACTCTAGTGAACAGTCATGGGGCCCCTACACTTGCTGCAAGCTGGTCTGAAGTGAAGATGGTTCTAGGGACTCCTCAACTTGCAGCTGGTGTTGAAGTGAGGGGCAGTCTTGTAGGGACTATCCGCTCAGACTTTGCATTTTGGCTAAACACAGTGCAGGGTGAGGATGTGAGAGAGAGGATGACAAAAGATTTAAGCAGGATTCATAAAGGGGAAGCCTATGAAATTGATGAGTTTAGGAGCTTAGGGAAAATGTGGATTTAGGGACTTCTCTCTCAGATAGGAGGTAAGTGATCAAAATTCTGACAGACTCTTAAAAAAGATGGAGACTTTCCATCTTTTGTGTTAAACTGGATGGAGTTGGAACACAATCTTATTAAAACATCACAAGAATGGAGAAGCAAGAATCCAATGTACTCAATTCTAATATGAAAGCAGTAGACGATCTTATACAAGGGGTGGGTAGGGGAATGAGGTAGCCGGGAGAGGAAAAGCAGGATGATGGAGGTCAAGGAGCATGGTACATCTGTTGGGGGCTGGACACAGTATAACGATGGACTTTACTTGAGAAATGCAATCAGTGTAACCTAATTTTTGTACACTCCATGAATCCCAAACAATAAAAAAAAAAAATTCTGCATAAAGAAAAGTGAGATGCCTTTGAAGAGTGAGTCCTACTTTAGACGCACTCAGTAAAAGTACTGATAGAATGATCTTCAGCAAATTACCTCAAGCCTTAGTCAGATTGGACTATATGTAAAAGTTAAAAGTGATGGTATATGTGGAAACATCTTAGGGCAGTGGTTCTCAACCTTCCTAAGGCGGCGGCCCTTCAATACAGTTCCTATGGTTGAGAACCAGTCTTAGAACTACTATTTGTAAACGTGAGAAAACAAAGTACCCTAAACATTTTAGAAAAATCTTAATGTAACTGTTACAAACTGAGTTATACTGAATAAGTCAAGACTTCCTTAGTTTTTCCCTTCAGGTTAGAAAGTTATTTCTCTTGAGTTTTAAAATTTGTCACGTTTCTATATGCAAAACGTTAACTTGACTTGCAATCCAAGTTACCTTTAAAATATTTTTTTGTGTGTTTGCTCCCAAGGGACACGTAGATCCAAAAATTGGGGTGCATAAGAAAAAGCAGCTCACATATTTCAATTCCCCCCTACGTTTCTTATCACCTCTCAGGGTGTCTGTTTTGTCTCTCCTCCACTTCTCAACGTCATGGGTTCAAACTTTTTAGAATCTAACATTTTAAAATGGTGCCTCAGTGTTCAGACCTGAACAATTTTAAGAGTTTTGTCAGTGGCAGAACGGTTGTGCTTCTGGTGCGCAATGTGCAGCGTAAAGCACCGGGAGAGCGTCAGGCCCGTGGGGACGTCGGGGTGGCGCTTTGAGGAGCCCTTCGAGTGTTGGAGGCAGTCTGGGGACAGCGCCCCGAGTGCGGGGACCCGAGTCAGTCCGGGCGCTGGGCCTCCCTTGGGAGCGCAGAGGTTGGGCAGGGCCGGGGAGGCCTGTTTCCCACCTGGATTAAGATGGCGCCAACAGGATCGTAGCTCTCAGTCTCCTCAATCATGGCGAGAGCCAAGCACGGCTACCTCCCGGCGGAGGCGCTGCCTCCAGCTACTTAATCCTTCCGCAGGGGAGCTGGTCCCCATGGCAACGCCACGCTGGGCGCGGCCTGTTCCACGCTGGGAGCGGAAGGGAGGGTGAGAGCGAGCTTGGGCCATCGGAGAACGCCTTTCCCGAAGCGTCTCCCCCTCGCGTCGGCGGCCGTGGTGCAGCCCAAGGCGGAAGCGGCTTCCTGACGGAACCGGCTCGCGGGGCCGCTATGGCTGCGGGTGTTCCCTGTACGCTGGTCACCAGCTGCTCCTCTACCTTCACCGGAGACCAGCTGGTCCAACGTGAGTAGCGAGGCGCCTGCGCCGACCTCCAAAGCCCCTGAGTCACGGCGGGAGACAGCTCTAGGACCGCGGCCTGTCTCTAGGCCTTGTCCCTGCCTCGGGCACCGGGCACCGGGCTCTTCTCCGTCGAAGTGCCCACTTTCCCCTGGTGTCTGCTCCAGGTCTTAAACTAGTTGGCGTTTCTACTCACCGGGTCTAATCTGCATTCCTTCAGGCTTCCTAGGTGAAGTGACGCTGAGTCCTGTCCACCTCTGCTCACCGGTTGTTGCCAGGGTCCATGCAGATGAACCTAAAGGTTGTCTGGTTCATCTCAGCGAGTGCCGAGTTAGGGGAGTGTAAGGTGCTGGAATCGTTGATGTTATGATTTTTTTTCTTGACATTCCTGCTGCTGAGGTAGAGAGTATGTTCCCTCTGAATTCGTGGCTACCCCCTGCTGTGTATAAAACTTGTTAGCTTTGTCCCCTCCACTCTGCAGTTATTCACGAACTTCCCTTTCTGCTGAGGTGTGGGCGTTCCGCCAACATTAGTTTTGAGGTATTACTGGGCCTAGTGTTTTTGCTTCTGGATTTTCATAGCGGCTGTCTAAGTAAGTCTTAAGAGAAACCGAGAAACCGTAGACAACGAGTCCAATATAGTAGAAAGAACATGAGACTGGGTCATAGAACAACTATACCACTCAAGGGCCCTGTGAAGTTAAATTATACATATATAACTCAGGACTTCTGTTTTAAACGTATGGCTTAGAATCAGAACAGTGACTCTTAGTTGTATGATCACGGGCAAGTCACTTAACCTTTGCCCTTAAGTTTTTCTGTCTGTAAAATGGGGATTATTTTCACAGGATTGTGCCTAACTCAGAAGCTGGCACATGGTAAACATTCGAGAAATGATAGGCATTGTTACTACAATCTCTCTAGCCCTGTTTCCTGATCCTTAAAATGAACCTATGCTTAGTATCTCACAGGATTGTTTGAAGGACAGATGACAAGACATTTTGAAAGCACTTTGTAAATTGTGAAGCATTATACAATTATAATTTCTTTTCTACACCTGTGAAAGGACAGGAATAGGCAAGGTGTCCCTAAAGCACAAATATTCTATGATTTATCATTTGTGATCACTTAGAAAGTTCCTTGCTAGGATAAGAGTTTAATTACCCCACTTGCTAAATGGTAACTAATTGATCTAACTATGCCATTTCCTTACCTCTAAGCAGTATTCCTTCCCATTTTCTTCCTTCCTTTTCAAAAATTGTTTCAGTGTAAAACTAGTGTATACTCATCAAGTAAAATTTAGCATATGGAGAAAATTAAGATGTCAGGCATAGATAATTTCATAACCCAAACACAAATACTGCTAACATTTCTATGCATATCCTTCCACCCTTTTTTCCCAATGCATAATTTTTAAGAAAGAAATTATTGCACGTTATTTTTATCCTGGTATTATATCCTAATATGTTTAATCCCAATATTTATCAAAAATTTGTTTCTATCCTGTATCCATGTAGGGAATATATCAGAATTTGCTAAAGATTCTTAAACATTCTTGGTGTATTTAACATTCCAGAAGACTTACACTTTTGGATTCCCATTAGTGATATATGAGAGTCCTTTCAAAGACAATTTCACCTCCAATAATGCTAATTGTAGGCCCACACCTGTAATCCTAGCACTCTGTGAGGCCAAGGCAGGTATGTTCAAGACCAGCCTGAGCAAGAGCAAGACTCTTTGTCTACTAAAAACAGAAAAATTAGCTGGGCGTTGTGGTGGGCACCTGTAGGACACTTAGGCAAGAGGATCTCTTAAGCCCAAGAATTTGAGGTTGCTGTGAGCTATGATGACACCATGGCACTCTAACCAGGGGCAACAGAGTGAGATTCTGTCTCAAATAACCAAAACAAAATAAAACAGAACAAAAAAACAGAGCTGATCTCTATTCTAGTTACTGCAAGCTAAAATAATGATTAAGGTACTATTCCTGCCCTGGAGAGAAATGTAATGAAAGTATGTGCTCCCCTTTGAAAATATTAAAATGTAAATATGTAAGTTTAAACACCTTACTCCCCCCTTCCCTAGAAGGAACCTTAGATAGACAAGTCCCTTGAGACTTGTTTGGTTACAGGAATGTCCAACCTTTTTTCTTCTCTGCCACACATTAACACAATTAAAAGAAGAAGAGTTATCATGGGCCACGCATTAAATACATGAACACTAACAAAGGCTGATGAGCAAAAAAAAGGTCTGTGCATAATATTCTTAATATCTGCCACCACAGATAAACAGAAAAATTCTCACATAATCTGCTTGCGGCCAGCGGGCTGAGGTTGGATGCCCCTGATGCCAACTCAGCAACTGTAGCCCCATTCAGTTTCTACATCTGAACAAACATCCAGATTATCTGGGTCAAAGTTCTTTCTTGTAGTGGAATGTAGAAATTTTGGAGAGCTTATTGTCACAAAGCATTTATATGTGTATCAGTACTCTGCCCAAACATGTTTTCACATCAGTTAATTTAGTTCTTATATCCTTGTGAAGGCAAATTGTATCCATTTTATAGATGAAGAAACTAGTGCTTAGGTAGTAAGTGCTAGAGCCTATATTCAAATTCAGGATTTACGTGCATGAGAATGAATGTATGAATGAAATGTTGGGATTCCTTAGCAGTTGACAACTATTTAAATTTAAGGTGGTAGCATTGGTGTAAGAAATGAAGAGAAGATTAATCTCTTAAAGGTTTTAAAATGTGCTCACATTGCCATTTGGGATGTTGAAGTCTTAATTTTAAATGGAGAGGGGAAAAAATTGTTGCCTGAAGACCTAAGTTAAACAAAGCGTTATTTAATCTAAGTAATATTAAATATATATTAAACAGAGCTTTGTTTTATATGCTTTATAGTCGTTACTAATGTCTAGATTTTTATTTCCTCAATTGAGAGAGCTCAAAGAAGGGACATTTATACATTTATATAAGTCACTCCTACTATATAGTATTAACATTAAAAATACAGGGTTGTTTCAAATGATCTTTAACATCCCTTCTATATGTAAAACTCTATGTTACTATGTTAATTACTTATTTTTATTTAAGATTATATAGTGTGTCTTAATTTGACTCTGGCACTCTTGATTTTTTTCTGTATTTAGTTTTTGAAAACTTAAGAATCAAACCTCATTTTGATGTTGCAGTTAGACACTTGACTTGTGGAACAGAAAATTTAACATTCTGTGTTTGGAATTCAGATGCATTTACCCATAGAAACAATCCTCTGGTCCTCAGTTTTCTGAAATTGCAAAACTAAAAAGCTCAATTATTCAATGTAAACTAGGCATTGGAGAATTACACAAGCAAAGCCAGCCATCATTTCTGACATGCTTCTTTGGAAAAAATGCATTCTTCTGCAAGACTGGGAGTTCGGGGGGGAGGGGGGCGGCACCTGTGGCTCAAGGTCTAGGGTGCTGGCCCCATATACAGAGGTGGCAAACCTGGCCCTGGCCAAAAACTGTAAAAAAAAAAAAAAGACTGGGAGTTGGTTGCTAGGTCTGTCAGACTTCTAAACTTACAAAAGACCTTAAAGTAATTTACTAAGGAAAACTTTCTTATTTCAAAGGGAGAGGCAATAGTACTGCTTTGTAACAAAGTAGGGATACATGCATCTATCAATTTTACATTTTTCTGCTTGAGATATTCTGAGAGGAGCTTTTTGGTCTACTCTTGGAATAAGAATAATTTTTGCTTAGGCAAAGTTGCTTATTTTGTTGTGGTAGGAGGGCTTTGCCTTCAATTAGACTTTATATTTCCCCATGTTTATTTTCTTTAAAGGATGGAACATTGTGGTAGGAGGGCTTGGCCTTCAATTAGACTTTATATTTCCCCATGTTTATTTTCTTTAAAGGATGGAACATTGCAGGATCTACCACAAGGACCTAGAGTTGTTATCACAGAGTGATTCATTCAGTTAGGTGGTCAGACTAAAGTGGTGATTTCAACTGGTGATGGGGATAGAGGAACCAATTTGTGTTTAGCTATTAATGTATTTAAAAATTTTCAATTAATAGTGGAGGAAGACTTAAGATGTTTACATTTATTAAAAGACAGATATTAAGTCATCAATCTAAGGAGGAGGGAAAGCTTAAATACAGGTTTATATTCTCTCTAGACCCAAAGGGACTTAAGAAACATGTCCACATTATGTTCCTCAGTGTGTGTGTGAAATTAAAGTTCAAAGAAGCAGAAGTTTCCCAAAGTTGTTCAGTTCATAAAAGTTGGGAAGCCAAGATTCAATCCTAACTCTTCTGTACATGTAAAATATGATCAGCTTCTTGGCAACCAGAACTATATGTATTCAAAGTGAAGCGAGGAATAGGAAAAAGTGCAATAACTGATTTTACTACTACAATGAGAACATTTTATGGCTTTCAAAATAAGTTTTACGCTTACTTTATTCTGCCATGGTGGTTGGAGTCTTAGGAGAATGCCTCTGTTGGCATCCAGTTTGTTTTCCTAGTTGTGGAGTATAGAATTTGGCTTTTTTTTTTAGTAGAGATGGCCAGTGGGTGTGTGTGGAAGGTGTCTTGCTGTGTTGCTCAGGCTGGTCTTGAACTGCTGGCGTCAAATGATCCTCCTAAGTTGATCTCTCAAAGTGTTGGGATTACAAGCTTGAGCCTCTATGTCCCCCGAGAATTTGAATTTTTGTGTGAAATTTTAGACTGATCTTTTATCTATTGCTTAATGAGTGAAATGATTATAAGGTGCTGTCTTTTCATTAAATGGCATACCCATAAATAGAGGAGGAGGTGAAGATAGGAGGAGAAATACCAGTGGAGCAGTATTATACATCAGCCCATGTTACACAAAGCCACAAAAGATACAGACAGTATTGTATCATCCTGGAAGACTGAGCATGTCTAGACTCAAACCTTTATTTCTGGGCCATTTAACTGCTTGTTTTTGTGTGACAAAAGGTAAAAACAGCTGGAAAGTATGTAGTGGTCACTTCATTTAAACAACTTGTTGCTTTTTGTTCTGTATAAAGACACTCAGGAAATAATGAAACGTGATATAAAATCACTTGTTAATAAAGTATGAAACTTTAAATTTGTCTAGTAAGAATGATAACCTAGATATAACATTGGTCCCAGCACACATAGGTACCACAAATATATCTCTAATAATAATCTTATTCAGGAAGCAAGATTGACATAGGTTAAGATGGGCCAGGACCGTTGTGAAACTCTTGGAGTGTTTATGAAGTTTTAGATTCGGTAACAACCTATTTAGGGTTTAATTTTCCATATAGACCTACCTGACAGCTGGTTCTACATAGAAGTGGAGAAAATTATCACCATAGTTGGATAAAAATCAGTCTGCTCAGAGCAGGAAAATGTGTGATCACTTGGAAATAAACAGCCTTATGATGCTGATACAACAGTTGCCATTCTGTCTGAATTCTTTTAGGGTTGTGCAAAATTTTTTTGTTGGAAAGAAATTGTGTGTTGAGCACTAAGTGTTATTGTCTCCTTAGTTGTCTGACTTTCAACACATTAACTTCATTCCACAAATATTTACCAAGTGCTATCCATTGTTCTAAGTACCTAAGACAGTGGTTCTCAACCTTCCTAATGCCATGGCTCTTTAATACAGTTCCTGTGGGTTGCGACCGACAGGTTGACCTAAGACCATTATATGCCTCAGTCACTGACCTCTTCAGTAAAATGAGGGCATTATCTCCCAGCTTCCATGATTGTTTTAGCACCTTTTTGGGGTATAATTTAAATACTATAAAATCCACCTATTTTAAATGTATATTAAGTGATTTTTGATATGTTTATAGGTTTGTGTAATTGTCATTACAATCTGATTTTAGAACATTTCTATCATCCCAGAAGGAACCTGTGCCTATTTGTAGTCATGTCTTATTCCCACCACACTCTAGACAGCCACTGGTATATTTTCTATCTTTATAGATTTGCCTTTTCTGGACATTTTATATAACTGGAATCAAATAATAGGTGGTCTTTTGTCTAGCTTCTTTCACTTAGGATAATGTTTTTGAGTTCATTTGTATTGTGTGTTTTGTATTTCATTGTGCTTTGTATTTCATTGTGTGGATGTACCACATTTATTCATTCGTTAGTTAATGGATATGGAGTTGTTTCCATCTTTTGGGTATTGTGAATAAGGCTGTTACAAACATTCTTGTACACATTTTCATGTGAATATATGTTTTCATTTTTATTGGATAGATGACTAGGAGTAAAATTGGTGGGTCATATGGTGAATTTATGTTTAGTATTTTAAGAAACTGCCAAACCATTTTCCAAAGTGGCTGCACCATTTACATTCCTATCTGCAATGGAGGAAGGTTCCAGCTTCTCCACATTTTGACCACACTTGTTACTGTCTATATTTTTGATTATGGCCATTTTAGTTGGTATAAAGTAGTGTCTCGCTGTAGTTTTGAATTGCATTTCCTTAATGACTAATGATATTTAGAATCCATTCTTGTGCAAATAGTCAGTTTATTATATCTTTGGTTAAATGTCTATCCCAATCTTTTTGTCTACTTTTAAATTTCTTTTTTTATCTTCTTATTAATGAATGAGTTCCTTACTACAAATTCCTTATTGATATATGAGGTCTGATAATTAAATTCCTAAACTTGGCACCATGCACTTGTGTTGGCAGCACTGTACAAAGGGCTAAGTAAGGTTTCATCACTTTGGTATATCAGTGTCTCAAAGCTGTGTTTGTATCAGTGTGTGGCAGGGTCTTGCTGAACAGTGTGTTCATTATTGTTGCATGTTTTGTATACTGTTTGTGAGAATGTGGGAGCTTGGATTAGAGCAATGAACAAACATTAAACTTCTTGCTAAACTTGGCAAGAATGGAAGTGAAATCAGGGACATGTTAATCCAAGAGGGAGATAATGCCGTGAAGAAAACAGCAGTGTACAAATGGATTAAACATTCTTTCTGAGGGGAGAGAAAGCATCACTGATGAAGAGAAGTCAGGGTGGCCAGTAATGAGTAGAACTGACAAAAACATTGCAAAAATTTGTCAAATTATGTGTCAAAATCATTGACTGGCTGTGAAAAATACAGGAGCAGTAAACATCAGTAGACAAACAATTGGGTAAGTCTTAACTGAAAATCTTTTTTTTTTTTTTTTCTTTTGCCTTTGAATATGTGAGGTTTTTTTTCCCTTTTACTGAGTCATACACAAATAGATCATGAATACATTTCTGCATTTATGGGGTAAAAAGTGTTGATTTTTTAATACAATTTAGAGTGCTTACATCAAACTAATCAACATAGCTTTTACCTCATTTACTTATTTAATTATTGTTTTAAGACATTTATCATTTATTCTTTTTTTTTTTTTTTTTTTTGAGACAGAGCCTTAAGCTGTCACCCTGGAGAGAGTGCTGTGGCATCATAGCTCACAGCAACCTCCAATTCCTGGGCTCAAGCGAGTCTCTTGCCTCTGCCTCCCAAGTAGCTGGGACTACAGGTGCCTGCCACAACGCCCGGCCATTTTTTGGTTGCAGCCGTCATTGTTGTTTGGCAGGTCCGGGCTGGATTCGAACCCGCCAGTTCAGGTATACGTGGCTGGCGCCCTAGCCTGTTGAGCCACAGGCGCCGAGCCTATCATTTATTCTTGATAGATTTGACTTGTACCCTTGCAATATGCTCCATAGGTGTTGTCTCCCCATTTACTGTCCCTCTATCAAATTAACTGAAAATCTTGGCAAGAGAAAGGTATGTGCAAAAATGATCCCAAAGGAGCTCACCTATGAACAAAAGCAAAGGAGAGTTGAAGGTCACCAAGACATTTTAGAGCGGCAAGGCCATGTTTTAGGCCTTATCATCACTCATGATGAAAAGCATAGGTATACCATATGACTTTGAAATAGTGTCAAAGTACACAATGGAATTCAGCCAATTCTCCTTGACCCAATAGTTCTGTCAGTCCAAATCAAGAGTCAAAATGATGTTGCTAATCTTTTTTGCTTTCAGAGGGATTATCCATTATGAATTTATGCCCACTGGGCAAACAGTTAACCAGGTTTACTATTTGGAAGTGCTAAAATGGGTGCATGAAAAAGATGAAAATGACCTGAACTTTTTTTCCAACAACTCCTGGCTCTTGCATCACCACAGTGCACCAACATGGCACTGGCTGATAGATAACTGTATTGGAACACCCTCCCTACTCACCTGATCTGGCCCTCAATGACTCTTTTCTTTACCCAGAGATAAAGGAAATGTTGAAAAGGAGACATTTTGATGATATTCAGGACATCAAGGGTAATATGATGGCCATTCCTAAAAAAAGAGTTCCAAAATTGTTTTGAAGGGTGTCCTAGGCACTGGCATCAGTGTGTAGCTTCCCAAGGGGAGTACTTCGAAGTACTCAGCAATGAGATATGTAGTATTTTTTCTAGGATGAGTTTGCAGATTTGTTGTCAGATCACATATAGTTTGCAAATATTTTCTTCCATTCTTTGGCTAAGGTTTTGGTTTTCTTGATGATGTCTTTTGAAACACAACATTTTTTAATTTTGATGAAGTCCATTTATCAATGTTTTTGTTTTCCATGATCCATCATTGCCCAATAATGATTTTACTCTTCTTAAAGGATTTTTTGGATGCTGGGACTTTGGATCTGTTAGCTTTATGATACTTTCTGATGGGCCAAGTGTTTCTTTTTATATTTGAGTACAAGGGTTACAAAGTGAATGTTCTTTCTGAAAGTTACTCTGTTTTGGAAAATTCATCTCAGATACGTTTATCTTTTTCAGAGTAAACTAACATCTGCTGCAGATATCATCCTGAGCAGACATTGACGTTCCTTGTAAAGTTTTATTACTTGAGGTTGATTTTTTTTTTTTGGTGTAAAACTACCATTTGAATATGAAAATTATTTTCGTGTCATATTTGTTCTGTTTAGGCTAATACATTCTTTCTTATATAAAACTGCCATTTACAAATTATTTTTAAAGCATCTAAGATTAATTTGCCAAAAACATTTTATAATTAATAAAGAAGACACACAAAGAGATTTCTCATGTATAAATGGAAAACATTTGTATCTGGGTGGGAAGTTATAAAGCCTTCGGCTGTAATGACTAGTTTTAGCTCTTTGAGAAAGAAAAATACTAACTTTACATTCCATAACTTTTGTTTCATGAATATAGTTAATCTTACCATAAGTTTCTTTGCTTTAGTACTAAGTTTCCCATCTTCAGTACGGTTGCCATCTTGGGCCAGGTCATGCTTTGTTGTATGGGGCTGTCCTATGCAGTATTCTTGACCTCTGTTCACTAGATACCAGTAGCTTCTCCTTCCTTTAACAACCAAAATGTCTTCAGATGTTGACCTATGTCCCCAGAGGAAAAATCACATTCCTGTAGAGAACCACTGCTTTAGAAGTATATTTAGAGCTAGTAATGGAATTGAAAGACGTCTCCTCCCCCACAAACTATAGGTGGGAATTGTCCATCAGTTGTGCCACTAGGATTGCAAAGTTGTCTTTGCATGCAGTGCATAAAACTAGCATATTGATGGTTTGTGCTTGGCCCGCAAAACATTTCATGTTCTGTCTCCCCTTCTTGCCAGCTTGTTTATGTTTTTGTGTACATGTTTGCCTCTGCATTGTGAGGTCCTCTAGGCAAGCACAGACAAGGACCCCATTTATTTTAAGATGAATTGGAAGTGGTGACCAATTCCAGATGACTCCTGGGAGAAAGTAAGCTTGATGAAATGGAAGAGAACTGGGTTGGATTTCCTCTGCTTCAATTTTTAAAACTTTTCCACTGTGATATAAGCCCCAGAGCATGTAGAAGTGAGAAGTTAGAGTGTGACCAGAGAAAGGGGGTGTGTCAGGGAGAGGTAATTGTTGTAAGCAAACCAGAATCTTTGTGCTGTTGTTAAAGCAGTGGTATATGGCTTTAACTCAATTCAGTTTTTCTTCTTTCAGCTACTTAATACTGCTCCAGTGATTGGTCATATAGACTAAAACAAACATTGCTTATTCTGTTACTTTTTCAAAAGAGAAAGTGGGTACCTCTCATGGAAGAGAAAAGGTGAGCAAGACCAACATCGCATATTTTTGCACCGGGAGGCTTGGGTGTGATTAATCTGGGAATCCCAGATATTAGTATTTCCTGTCATTTGTCTGTTTAAAATTCCAACACTGATGTTAACCTTTAAATGCCATGTAGGCTACAAAGGCCCTTTAGATCTTACTCATAGTATGTAAGGAACAGTCTGTAAGGAAATACTACAAAGTGTTTGACAGAGCAGTGCCCCACTTAATATGACATTCTCATGACATCGTGGCTTAGAAATTATAACTAGTTGCAACAATATGGACCCTTTATGATTTTAAAGGTCTCTCCTTTATCTTGATGGTTAACGAAAACTCTGAATTTCATGTTTGTTCCCAAATCTTATTTTGCTCAGTTCTTTTCTTTCATAATGGCTACTTTTCCTTTCAGCTGACATCAGACTGCTGCCTCCTATCATTTTCCTAATTACTTTCTCTTCTATCTCAGTATATGCCTTAACAATGGAAAAGAAAAATTTGAGAAGGCATATTTTAGGGGGCAGTCAGAGGTGGAAGGGAGGCTCTAGAGCAGCTTAAAGGAGGGGGTGGTGCTTTCCTGATTGTAAAGTTTCTCATCAATTCTCTTCAGTGTGTCTCTAACCTACCATAGTCAGGTATGCTGTTGCAAATAGGAAACCCTGAACTGAGAAGAAGGAAATAAATATTAACTGAGGGCCTACTCTGTCCCCATTGTCAGTGCTTGTTTTCTACATTGTTTCATTTAAGAAGCCAGTTGAGGAGTATTTTTGTACCATTTGCAGGTGAGGAAATGAGACACAGACAGGTTAATCTGCCCAAGGCCTTGCAAAAGGGCCAGCGTTAAAATGCAGGTCTCTCAAACCCCAGGTCTGTTTTGTCTCTATTTTAGTTTCTGTACTCTGTTCTAATTAGCATTCCTTTCAAAAATGGGAGGGAAAGGAACTCCAGTAGAGTGGATACTATGAAAGACACTTGTGTCTGGGGTAAGAGGTATAATGTCTGTCTGTAACAACAGTTTCATTTTATGAGAAAAAATAAAAACCAATTTGCATTCTCAAAAGAATGCTGGCTTCTGGAAGGATCATCTTGCTTTAATGTGGTAGCTATCACTTGCTTCAGGGCATAGAAAATGTGATTTAACTGCTGAACAACTTTTCTTTTTTGAGATGGTCTCACTGTGTAGAGTGCTGTAGTGTCATAGCTCACAGCAACGTCAAACTCCTGGACTCAAGTGATCCTCTTGCCACAGCCTCTGGGATAGCTGGGACTACAGAGGCCTTACACAATGCCCAGCTTGTTTTTCTGTTTTTAGTAGAGATGAGGTGTTGCTTTTGCTCGGCCTGGTCTCAAACTCCTGAGGTCAAGCAATCCATCCATCTTGGCCTCCCAAAGTGTTAGGATTACATGTAAGTGTGAGCCACCATGCCTGGCTTAAACAATTTTTCTCCACAAAGATTTGTTAAGTGCCCATTAATTCTACTGGTATTAAATGTGTACTTTGTTGTCCTACTACTGAAGGGAATAGAAAAAGCCAAAACAGTATCAGGGTACCTAGTTTGGATATAATTACTTTGTCTTTTTCAGCTGAGGTAGCTAAGTGAGAGGGTGAGGAAAGAGTTTTGTGCATGAATGCATGTGTATGTGTATATGGGTGTATAAAACTGGATATTTGTGGAATTTTGGGAATTTACGTTGAACTTCATTCTGCTTCCTAATTTGTGCAAAAGAGAATATTATCTCATACTGATTGTAAACCATAGAAATCTAGCTGCCTCTCTTTGATTGGATTGCTTGCCACCCGTACACTTTCTGTGAGAGAAAGAACATTAAAGTTGACAGGAGGCAGTGCAAAGCTGGGCAAGGGGAAAGGGAGACATTGGCCTGTGAAGCTGAAACGTCTTGGCATGCAGCTTTCTTCAAATCTCTTGAATCTTCCTTTTCAATAACTTGTCATGTAGAATTACAGAGGAAGTAAGTTTGCCAAGGAAGTGAAAAAGTGAAGAGAAGATACTGGAGAATTGATGACTATGTAAAAACAGTTTCTGAAATAGGGAGAGAGGTTTATATTTGCACTTAAAATTGAAGGAAGGTTTATACTTGCTACTGAACTAGGTTGACATTTGACTTCCAGAATCACTACAAATTAACTATCTTAAGCTGTGAAACCAAGTTCTGAACACCTGGCAATTAATCACCTAATGTTTGTCTCTTTAAAAAGTGATATATTACAGCTCCGCCAGGAGGCTGACATCTACCAGGAGGAGAGCAAAGCTGCTTTTGATTTTATTTGTGCATATCAGAGTTGGTTATGTAAAAATGCAGTTTAATGAAGGGTAAAGAAAGGAAAGCATTGCATGTTCTTCTTGGAAGTCTGCCCAGCCAAAACAAACAAAACACCACCCCTTAACCCTCTGAATATCACTGTGACTCTCCTTTGACACATAAATAACCAAACGCCATGGTTTTCTGATCGGTTAACTGTGCTGCAGTTCCATTTTTAATGGTGCCTTCATTCTTGCTATTGTTTTTGGTGTTCTTAAAAACACAGAGAATACTTTAGGTCTGTAGGTTAGTTTGGCTTGTGACTGCTAGAGGCTAAGTATCATAACATCACAACATAGTAGCAAAGAATGCTGGTGACCTGTATTCAGTTTGGGGCTCTGTTCTTATTAGGCAAGTGGCTGATTTTTTTCTGGGCCTCAATTTTCTCATCTGTGAAATGAATTAATTATATTAGCTGATCACCAGAAACTCATAGCCTTGTGTGTAAGCATTTGAGCCATTTCTTTTTAATTTGGAAAAGAATAAACTTGTTAAGCATTTGAAGCCAAATAGAAAAGAGGAGGGAGGAAAGCTATATTTAGTGTAGACATTTACATTTTTTAAATTAAACTCTACATTATGATATTGATGATAAGAAGACAGCCTTCAGTATGCTCTCTCTAGATTTAATATGGCACAGCTGTGATAATAAAGTCCATATGTGGCCTCACAGAAAGTATCTGATTAGACATAAAATGTTAAAAACAAAACAAAGAAAACCCTGATAAGTAAATTGAGCTATCAACTTGTTTAAGTCAGCACAGAGAGTTAAAAAACAAAATAAAACCCACCAACTATTAAAATGTTGAAATGTGAAATTCATTGCCAAAACGTATTGGTTCTATTCCTATGTAGGTTTAGAGAAAGGAGAGCTTCTTCTGTGTCTTTCTTAATCATTTAAAAATCAAAGGCAGTATTAAATTGAAATCCTAATAGATCTGCGTAATAAACATTTGTTCTTTTGTATTCTAAACATTAATAAAATGATCCATCCTTAGTGGATTCAAAGCTAAATTGTAGTCAGTAATTATATGCCATTTAATTGATTTTATTTTTTCTTATTGGTTGAAGACACTGATTTGAAAAAAGCAATAACCCAAATTTGATTCTAGCTTTTAACTCTACCACCAGTTTAGGAAGTATCTAGGAACTGTTTGTGGCAGTGATAGGAATATTAGTCTCTTTGCCCTTGAACCTTGCACCTTAGCAATGACTGAATTCATTCCTCTATTTTATTCTTTGTGTTTTCTCCCTTTAAAAAAAGAAAATAGTCAAATCAGGCTGGGTGCAATGGTGGGTATCTGTAGTCCCAGCTATTCAGGAAGCTGAGGCAGGAGTATCACTTATGCCCAGGATTTGAAGGTTTTGCTACTGTGTACCTGCCTGGGTGACAGAGTGATACCCTGGGGTGAAAAAAAGGTGGTGGTGGTGGGGGGTTTGTTATCTTATTTAAAAGGTAAAACCTTAAGTTTATTTTAAATTTAATTTTTTGTTTAAAAGGTGGTTTTCATTTTTCAGAAGACCAGTTCCTCCTAATAACCAGGTAATGAAACATTACCAACAAAAAGAATGCATGTGTGTATATGCCTGCATGTACATACGTAGTATGTTAATAGATCATTACATATTATTCTTAGCAGTCTTTTGGTAAATAATTTCCCCATATCTTTATGTTGAGCAAAAAATGATAGCAGATTTCTGAATATATAATTTTAGCTCTGGAATCTAAAATCTATCTTCTAGTTTTCAGTGTCCTGCTAATTATGAGTATGAGTATCCATCTTAGCATGTGTTAAACAGCAGTTGGGACCATTTACTCTGTGTTCTTCAATAAGCCTACTAGTTTTTTTTACTTCTGTAAGCTCATTTGTCACTTTTGTTTAAAACGGAGGTTGGAGATGGGGGTGAGAAATGGGAGTTTGGGATAGAACAATTTCTAATGTCTTTTCCACTTCTAAATATTATATGACATAATGTGTCAAAATGCTTTGATGACTACGACCACATCTGTATATATTTATTTGTTCATCATTGACTTGTCTCTTGCTGTGGTGATTTTTTTGTTATACTGTATTTTGTTATACTTGGATTTCTGAAAGTTATAATTAAAACATTTACAATAGGGCGGTGCCTGTGGCTCAGTGAGTAAGGTGCCGGCCCTATATGTCGGAGGTGGAAGGTTCAAACCCAACCCCGGCTTAAAAAAAAAACATTTAAAATAATTTTCTTGGCTGTTACAGTTTTAAAACTTGCCAGCAGTGTCTATCAAACAAGAATTTGGGTTGGGTTTCAGACTATGAACAAGGCTGAAAATAAATGGAGTTGGGATCACTTATCAGTAGCCATTGTTTTCTTTTTTCTTTCTTTTTTTCTTTTACCATATGAACATTTTTTATTTGAATTTTTCACTTTATAAGAAGCCTAAATACACCTAGGAGGAAATCACAATTATAATAATAACCCCATATACAGAGGCAGGTGTGCGTATGCATTTTGATTGTATTTTAGGACAGAACTATTTCACATGATAAACTCGACACCTTCATTTAAAGCCCAACTCTCTGCCTGAAAAGTATCAAAGCTTTCACTTAAGTTGCCATGGGGCAAAGAGATGTATGTACAATTCAGAATCACTTGGAGAGATATGGCCACATGCTGCATTGAACTTTCTTTCTTTCTTTTTTTTTTTTATTAAATCATATCTGCGTACATTAGTGCAATTAAGGGGTACAATGTGCTGGTTTCATATACAATCTGAAATGTTTTCATCAAACTGTTTAACATACCCTTCATGGCATTTTCTTAGTTATTGTATGAAGACATTTGTATTCTGCATTTAGTAAGTTTC
>CAUYON010114667.1:0-30597 GCA_963573935.1 Arctocebus calabarensis | reverse complement strand
AAAAAATGGCTGGGCGTTGTGGCGGGTGCCTGTAGTCCCAGCTACTTGGGAGGCGGAGGCAGGAGACTCGCTTGAGCCCAGGAATTGGAGGTTGCTGTGAGCTGTGATGCCACAGTACTCTATCCGGGGTGACAGCTTGAGGCTCTGTCTCAAAAAAAAAAAAAAATTGACTGATTTATTTCTTCAGCAACCTCGTGATTGTCTCCCCATCTCTCGGGTGACACGCCAGTCGGATATGTCATCTGTGTTTTTCTTCAGCCTGAATTCTGGGAAGTATTGCCATTTCTCTTCCTGAAAATTTGCTTTGAAGCTACAGAGAGGATGTTCATCTCCCCCAAAAAACTCCCAGGGCGTTCCTGCTGTCAGTCTGGGCTCTGCCTTGTGAAATTCCATCGGACAAACAGGAGCTGGACTCGCAACCTCATCAGGTGATGGGATCAGATGGAGAGAAGCCCAAGGAAAAGCCCTTACTGCTCTTCATAGACCCTTTCGAAATCTCTTGGACACCCAGGCAGTGTTTTTACTAAACCCCCCAGACCAGTTTAGTAGATTTCAAAACCATGTTCAAGAACACTCAATAAAAAGCCCAGTGGTCTGGCAACCTGGGTTTTTTATCTAGTTATACCACGGATCAGCTCTGGGAGCTTAGACGAGTTTCCTTGTTTCCCTGGTCTCTGGGCCCTCAACTGGAAAATGGAAGAATTGGATTGAAGTTGTGGTTGCTAACGTTTTAAATTATATTTTCACATTTTTTATTGTATTCTTAACTGTTCTATGCTCTGTCTGAAAGAATTATGACTTCTAAACACACTGAACTTATTATGCTGCGGGCTTTATTTGACGTCCCTTTGGTACTCATCAAAGCACATACCAGAGCCTCTGATCAACATGACTGGCTAATCTTTTTCCAGCCAAATATAGGATGTTTGAAATTTTGAAAATAGGGCACAAATGCATACTCCACTATTCATAGACCCCCTAAAAAGTCTAAGGATCCCAAATGAAGGAACAAATAGCCTAAACTGTCTTTAGAGAAGCCTTTTGTGTCCAATGTTCCAGAAAAGATGATAGAACCCCCAACCTCCGTCCTAGGGAATAAAGTGTTACTGAGTTGGTTGGAATAGCCCGAGCTGAGGCTGTGAAGTCATAGGCCTCTGTCTTTCTCCTCTGATGAAGGGGAGCCTGGGTGACATCTGTCTACACTCCTCCTCCATTTAATCTTGCCAGTAGCAGTATTCACGCAAGAGCTCAGATCTTTCCATCAACCTATACCCAAAATGATGAATAATAAACAGCTCGTGCATCTTTTTGATGGTTCCATTTACCAGCTCCCCTATTACTTATGGATTATTCTAGACTTCAAAGGCAGACCATTCAAATTCATTTCCTGTCCCTGCTTTAGTTTTTGAATACACAGAGTGTCTGCGATTTTCCAGGCACTGAATATGTGCTTGCTGAACGTATGAGTAAACTAAGCCAAACGGGCAGGAAGGAACACTGCTGAGCACTTCCACGTAGTCATTGAACTCTCTCGACAACTCTGCGGGTTAGGAAGTGTCTGGTGGGTTTCATAACGGGAGGAAACTGACGCTGAGATAGGTTCTATGAGTTATTCAAGGTCACACGGCTACTAAGTGATGAAGTAGGTTTGAACCCAGGCTCTTTGTCTACACATCTCTGGGCTGGTGCCCTCTAGGGCAGCACCTGGTGGACTCCTACTGTTTGTGCTCCGGAGCTTCTGAATAAGCCTGCCCTGTCTGTCCTCCCTGTGAACACCAGCCCCCTATAAGTGCACCATCTAACCCCAACCATCTTCTGTCCTGCTTATAGTATTATTTTGGATCTATCTTGCTCTCCTGCAATTGTCACCTGCAGCTTCTTGTCTGGAACTGTGGACTCCTGTTCTCCTAGCAACTTTGACCCTGGAGCAGCTTCCCCCAAACTCTGCAGCACGTCCTTTGTGATGTTCTAGTGGGACCACAGGATTGCAGACCCTCTCTTTACTTGGTTTGCTAGGAAAAATTCAGACTCAGAAGAAATGAGACTAGGACCTTGGCCTTGACCGTGACTCAGTGTTCAGCTTGGGTTGGGTCCTCTTGAGTGCTCTGTTCCTGATACATAAAATGGAAATGCTGCAAAGCTGCTCCAGCAGTCGTGGGCATTCGAAGACTAGAGCCTGTGAGAGCCAGGGACCTGGCCAGCTCTCGCAAACTCGTAAGTGCCGCTCACACAGGAGTCCTTAAGAACAGATTTTGACTCTAGAGACCTTCTGGGAAATTCACGTGCTCTGGGGTGGGGCTGGGGGGAATCTCTCTTTCAATGCTTCTCAACATACATGGACAAATGTCTTGTTACAGGTCTAGCAGACCTGGGTGAGGCAGAGATGGGACTGGTCAAGCCCTGTCCCACTCTATTAGTGAGTCCAGAACTGCCAAGTATAGACTGCCTCTTGAAGTAGTAAGTTCGTCATCACTAGAGATAATTAAACATGGACCAGGGAAGGCAGGTGGGCAATCAAAGCATCAGGTGGATGTTGGAATTGCTGACCTCGGAGGTTGCTACTTCTGTAGTTTTATGACAAGGAAAACTAGGGCTTCCTGAGCAGGGCACATAGTTTGAATTCTGCCATGGGGTCACCGTGGGTTTGTCCTCATCCAAACATAGGACACCACAGGTCTCTTTTGTGGTCTATGGATTCATGCTGGGGGGAGTGAGGACACATGCACCCAGCAACGCGTCGGTGACCACAGAACAGAGAGGTGTCGGGAAGGCAGGCCCAGTCACATCTCCTGGATGTCCCCTGTGTACACACTGCTGCTACTCGCCTTTCTCAGGGTAGTGACATCCGTGGGACTTGTCCACTCAGAGAGCCATGGCAGCTTTCCTGGTATCTGTGACCATCCACGGATTGACTGGCCCTCTCATGGTTACTCGGTAAGGCATTGCTCTCCTTCCTGCCGCCCCAAATGCCCTGCTGGTTGGAAGCCCCCCCTTCTAGGCACAGATGTAATGCCACCATCTCTGAGAACACCCTCCTGATCACTCTGCCACGCAGTCTTCATAAAAATTATTTCCTTCCCCCCAACTGACTTCGTATTTTCTTCTCTTGCACGATTTAGTCTTTGTTTCAGAGTTATTTGTATGTCCAACTCCCTTTACAAAACTTCACACTTCTCAAAACCAAGTTCCCTGTCCCTCTGTCCCCAACACCCTGAAGAGTCCCCAGCCCCAGGGAGCGTTTTGTGCTCGGTGACAAAACACACGAACGCCCTCCTGCTTCCAAACACAAAAATCAGCCAAAAAATGAACTGGGGATCCACCCTCTCTCCCTGATGTGGCATCTGGAGCGCAGACAGGCGATCTCAGCAGTGTCAGCCAGCGGAGATCACAGGAAGAGGGTAACACGGGTGGAAAGTCAACTGACGTGAAGCCACTGAAGACTGAATTGGTGATTTATCTCCAATTTACCGTGAAGCCCAGGATATATTTTCAAAAAAATAGTTATTGGGCATGTCTAATAAAAACTATAGTAATCATGGGCTATTTAACTCTTTAAAATTGTTTCAGATCTACTTTTATGGGGTATTCAAGCAAACATCTAACCTCAAAGGGAGGGGTGGCGGGGGGGGGGGGCGGCCTTGAGAATGTCCTAGGCTCAGAAAGAAAGCCGTGGGCTCCAGGCTCCTTCAGATTAAAGAAGGTGTCCAGTTTGTCCCATCTGCCTCTTCAGTGCCTTTGGCTCTTTCCCACTGATTTCAAACAGAAGGCCCCTGGGTCTATTCGAACACCAGTCAACTTAACAGTAGCACATTGTTAGCCAAAGCAAGGTTTGCTGGTGACAACTGTGAAACAGGAGCCCTGAGAAAGGGAACAGGCTCCCACCAACTCATGAGCCAGGGGCTGCCCTGTGGCTATTATGTGGCGGTCACTGCACAGGAAGGGTTGAGGATGGGGGAGGGTGTTCATGAAACAGGTTAATCAGTCAGTGGTCCTGGGTCAGAGTTCTTTGTCCGTTTACCTTTGGGAGCTAAAGCTAATTAATTTACACAAATAAACTGAGGTAGCGCCTTTTAGCCAGGGTCCATGCTTATGCGTCAGCTAAACTGGGTACAGACATCTCTTGTCCTTCCCTCAGAACTCAGGGGTGAGGGGCAGCTATCCTTGGGAGTGCAATGAAAGGAAACCAGGAATGTCCCCCACCTCTGCCCCCCTGCCCAATGCAAATACAGCGTTCATCACTCAGAAGTAAGTAATCAGATGTTCCCGGGGTGGCCTGTAAATCCTTAACTTCCCTCTTTGGGAGGTAGAAGAAAAGGAATTCCTACGGAATATTTCTCTGTTTTTCTATCAGTGGGTGACTGTGTACTGAGAGAGCAAGTGTGTGTATAAGCATGCCCCCCCCAACCCCTGTGTCTTACACAACTAAGTATTTACACACCAGATGATCCCGGCAGGAAAATGCGAGTCCCCAGCTGCTGTGGAATTTTAAGAGATCTTTCTGGAATGCCCTTATGGGACGTCTGGTTCTAATTGCCTCCATCAGCCAGAGCTGGCGAGCTGGCAGGAGCAATGAGAGGTGAAATTGAACATATTCCAGTTCACATCAGACCCTCAGCCCTGCCACAGCCCCCCCAGGGCCAGAAAAGAAAACAAATGTGGCCAAGGCGGTGAGTGTGGTGGAAAGAACCCTCGACTGGGCGTGGGAAGGCTCAGGCTCTCAGCCCAGTACTGCTGCTAACGCCCTGCATTGCTTTGGACCCATCACTGTCCTGTTCAGGCCTCCAGTTTCCTTGTCTGCTAAATGAGTAGTGAGAACTGGCTGTTTTCCAAGACCCCCTCTGGTCTAAGATTCAGGGACAGAAATGTCAAGTTCTCATTGCAGAGGTAGAGAAGGGGGGCGGTATTTTCTCTGGACTCTAAAATCAGATGCTCTGTATTTTTAGCTCTTTAAGACCTAGAGAAGGAAGATTTCACACACACATCCCCATTATAACCTACCCCCTTGCCACAACCCCAGCCCATCCCTTCCTCTCTCCTTGGCTAGGCGTGGCTGGAGGTCTAAGTCCTCACCTGGCCAGAGAAGAGACAATATCCTGTGGTTCCTTGGTGCCCCCTGTAGGTGGAAATGGCAGTCATACTGCAACCCGAGGTGCCCAGGGAGCCACTGCCTTCCTTCCCAGCACTCCAACGCCGCTCCTGCCTCACAGCCTCCAATTTCAGAGGCAGATGGCCCAAATTGGCCCTTACTTCATAATACATTTCTCTCTAAGTCTGTTGTTTTAAGGCTCAGACTAAAATCATTTAACTTAATCCCAACAGGCTGGGGGTATGTGCATATCGCAGCATGGGTCACTCAGTATCCAATACTGAGACTTCCTGCTCTTATGTGCCCCCGCCCCAGCCCCCGTGCCCTCTAGCTCCTGAAGCTGCTACTTGCACATCTAGAGTGACTAGGAGCTTGTGTCTTTCTGTGTCAGCCTCTGTCTGTTAGGAATTCCATTTGGCTAGTGAGTTTTAATCACAGTGACTTTAGCCGATTGGGGGCTTATTTGCTCATTTACCTGTAGATAAGGTTCAGTTCACAGAGTCATCAACCATACCTAGAACGTGGATTCTTCATTGGCCTTGTCATCGTGTGGGTCAAGGTGACCACTGACGTTCCAGCCATAAGAACATCTTCCAAAGAGGACAAAGACAAAAGGCCAGGTTGACACGTGCCCTACTCACTAAGCCAACCCCTTTGCAGATCCTCTAGTGACTTTTTTCTTGCATCTCTTTGGCTCTCCCAGCTTCAAGTGTGGCTAGGAATATAGTCTATTGCCACCTTTAATTAAATCAGTATTTGATTCTAAGAAGAAAAGGGAAATGAATATTGGATCGAGAACAAATAGACTGCCATACCACCCACGTGTTTTGAGAGAAGTGATGAATGGGAGTGCAGCTAAGCAGTTATCTCTCGTGGGCACTAGCTTCCCTCTGTATGCAGAGAAAGCAAGGAACTCGCGTGTGCTGGCTCACCTGATCCAAGAGAACTCACTGCTTCCTCACACAAGACCAGACCCCTGCAAGGCAGGTGGGGAAAGGTGGTATCTGCCAGATTACTCTTTCCTGAAGATGATGCCAGGGAAGTAAAGCCTCCAACTTCCCCTGAGCAAGGCCTCTCTGGTACTTTCTCTAGCGAGAACCGCACCTGTTCACCTATGATAAGCCAAGCCCAGCTCCGGACACACCTCCCAGCGCTCCCTTCCAACTCCTGGACCAGTGAACATCTTCCCAGCAGGCTCTAGTGGCTTTATTGCAGTCTCCTTCCCTTGCAGGAGAGCCTCAGCCCCCTGGCGAATGCACCCACCTCTCCAGGGAGAGACATTGCTTTCTTTTCATTTGTTCTATTGGGAAACAAAGCCATTCATTAGTTGGAAGAGCAAACACTTAAGTGTTTAAATTTCATATTCAAAATTGTAGGTATGGAATGCAGACCAACTTGACCTGGCCCTGTTAGCTTGGTCCTGCTAATTGCATAATTAGCTGGCCTTGGGTTTTCTGATCTCAGATGCTCCTGGTCCTTCAGGCTTGGAGGGGAGGCTCATTCCTCTGTTGTCCTCTGTCTCTCCGTCCTGTGTGGTGAGTAAGGGTTTCTTCCTCCTCAAGAGACCCACAGGTCTTTCCTGATGTCTTATCCCTCTTCCTTGGATGGCTGCAAGGCCACATTATGGTGAAGGAAACTGAGGCATAGGAAAGGTTACCTGTGATAGTGATGCCTTGCACCGGACCAAGGTGTGCAGGGTAGAAGGACCCGGGTGAGTGGAGAAGAAAGCTGGGGGCAGCACAGGGAGCGCCATTCGGTGATCCATTTTTTCTAAGTCTCCTAGAGATGCTCCAGCTCTTACTATGGATTTCAATTAGTACTTTTTGGGGGGGTTTATTTCAACAGCTATCTACATAGTAATTCAGAGACTATATTGATGTATTAAATTGCTTTCTTTTTAGAGAGCAACCTCTTAAACAGGCTCCCATCTTTGCCACCTTTGTTTGACATGCTCTAAAAATAACTTGTTCTCTCTTCCTGTCACTTTCATCCATTCAGTTCTAAACGTGCATGAAGAGAGAGACCCTTACCTGCACTGTCAGAGCACGATTTCCCTTTAAGATGGAGTTTCCAGGAATGAACGGTGCTTCAAAGCAGAGGTCCCTCTTTCGGGTTGTGAGGGAGAGAAGTAATCAGCTTCAATTTGTTGAGAACCATTTATCATGAATGCTCTGAACCTATGTCTGCTTTCGATCTTTCCTCCACTATAATTCAGTTATTGCACATATATCATGGAAGGTTCTTAGACTCCTGGACTGGGCAGACAGCCCCCCAGAGGCCAGCTTTTCCATTTCTCATAGCCTACTTAGGGAAAGACAGAGTGTCATTTTAGCACTTTGCTAGTTGGTATTTTTTCATATATATTTTTTGTGCTGTTTCATGCTAGGTATTTAATACCTTTGAGCAGTTAAAAACCTAATAGCAAGTTGAATTATCACTGCTTTGCAGCCGGGGAATCAGGAAGAAAGGCTACTTTAAAAAAGTGATGTGCTGCAAGTTCCATCTTTAGTTCGAGGCAGAGGAGGGATCTGGGTTCCCTGAGTGCATCTTACTGAGCGTGTGACTTCCTCTTAGCATGGCCGTGTGGTTTGAAATTATTATTGGGAAAATGCAGCTAACTCTCTCTTTTCTCAGAAGCTCAACTTCGATGTCTCCAAAGCACAAAATGGGTAGCTGAAATGGGGCCACAGCTTAGTTTGAATAAATCCTTTTAGTTCCTGGATGATTGCTTTCCCCATAAAGCAGGGGTCACATCCCCCAAAGAACGGTGCAAAGTCTCTTGGAAAACGTACATGAAAAATGTAAACAAGAACATATCTGCAGTCATCTCTTAATATCTACATGGAGATGATTTGTTTAATAAGCACTGACTGGAGGCTTCATCTGAGTCGTGTTTTGTCCTGGTTGCACAGGACATGGTTCAAGTCTGGAACCCTGGCATTACAGAGTAGAAGAGGGTAAATGTAAACCCCAGTCATGAACTTGAAGATACATATGCTAAGGAAAAAAAAACCAGAGAGTAGAGGAACAGTGGATATAATATACTGATTATTTGTACCAAAAAAGAAAAAAAGAATAAAGATACACACAGCCATTCATCCATACTTACGTTATCTCCATCATGACTACGTGAAATGGACTCTAGGAGCTGCTGACATTCTTACCAGGAGAGGGGTGAGAGGTAGGAGGGAGAACTTCTACTTTATATCATGGGTGCCTTTTAAACTTTAATTCATGAGAATATATTGCCTGTTTGTTCACAAAAGAACAAATGAAATTTAATTTAAAACACACTGCAACCTATTCAGTGGCAGGGTCAGTGGTTCAGCGACCTCAGGAGAGCTGTAGGATGAAAAGGGCATAGTTTAAAAACCTGTCTCAGCCCGTCCAGCTGAGGGTGGTAACGTCCTTTGACTTCAGATGAGGGTGGTGACATCCTTTGACTTCAGATGCTGTTCTTCCTGCTACCCAGGTCCCTCTCAAAGACCCAGGCCAGTGTGTGTCCACGAGCTACAAACCCGTTTTATTTCTTCCAGCAAATGATGAACTCTGTCAGTATATCCCTGTCCACAGCCTTGCTGTAGAGCAGTGGTTCTCGACCCACGGGACCTGTGTGAAAGGGCTGCAGCTATAGGAAGGTTGAGAACCACTGCGGTAGAGGTCTGTAGACCAGGCAGAGGGCATCCAGAAGCTGGGCTGGAACGAAACACGTGTGCTGCAAGGGAGAGTCAAAGCCTAGAGACAAGGGCTTAAAAAACCAGGAGCCGTGTCTCCAGCTGTCTGAAGGAAAACCGGAAGACAGGCCAGAGGACAGCCAAGGGGAACGTGTGTCCAGCTGCAGAACTCTCTGAGCCCCTTCCCTCATCTGCAGCATGGGGACAGTGACACCCACAGCAAAACTACCCCTGGGCTTTCTTGTTTGTGACATAATGCATGCAAGACGTCTGGCGCTTAACAGGCACTCTGCAGAGGTTTGGGACCTGTTGCCACCAACCACAGTTCCCATCAAACAAGACAATTTGTTCAGACTGGGTAAAATCTGCAGGAAAATAGACTTGGGCTTCTACTAGGAAAGACGTCTCTGTAGACAGAGCTGTTCCGACAGAGTGGTTCTCTCCTGATGAGCATTGTTGAGACAATGGTACTTAATAGGAAGAAACTAAAGCCTCTGCTTTTGGGGTCTCAAGTTCACCACTAAAGAGGTGGAATTGCAGCACCCGGGGCCCCATCTCAGACGTGGTCCCTCGGGGCCCTTCCACCCCACTCTCCTTTCTGTTTCTGTCCCTCCTCCTGCCTGCACAGCTCCAAGAAAGGCTCAATTAGGAAGGCGTTTCCAGACCTCTCTGTGGCTGGCACCACCACATATTTTGCATTCCCTGCCCCTGCTGCCCCTGAGCCATGAGGAGTGTGTGTTTGCCTGTGTGTGTGTGTTTGCCTGTGTGTGTGTGTGTCTTATCTACCTCAGGAGGAAAGACAGGAGTCTTGTGACTCAGTCTAAGTGGGATTTATTCTTTGAGCTCATGATTCCAACTGGTGGAATTTTTCTCCACGTCCTAGTGATGACCACAAGAGTGTCTTCTAAAAGTGACTGTCTTTAACTGTGCTTTGACTCCCTAGGACCTTTGAACACATACTGTTCTGGGTCCCTGATATTCCAGAATAAATGAGGGCTGATTCCTTCTCGGAAGGCAAGCCCAGTCAAATAGCGAGGGGAGGTTGTGACATACAGTTTTGCAAGTGACTCTCCCACTAGAAGACCTGTGACAAGTGCCACAGGGAACCAAGTGCCAAGGAAGCATTAAAGAATGATTGTAAATGTTAGATATAATAACGGAAGCGATTGTGTTAAAGAGAAAACAGTCCTCACGTATGCTGATATCTAGGTTGTTTTAAAATACTCTAGAAAAAAGGAAGTCTTCTCCTTAAGTGTTTTGGGCCGAGACATCTAGGATTTGCTATAAAGTATTCCAGGAAAAAAATTGGGAATAGATGAACAATTTTACAAAACATCGATCACTATAATGCTTTATTTATTTATTTATTTATTTGTAGAGACAGAGTCTCACTTTATTGCCCTTGGTGGAGTGCCGTGGCATCACACAGCTCACAGCAACCTCCAACTCCTGGGCTTAGGCAATTCTCTTGCCTCAGCCTTCCGGGTAGCTGGGACTACAGGCGCCCGCCACAACGCCCGGCTATTTTTCTGTTTTTGCAGTTCGGCTGAGGCCGGGTTTGAACACGCCACCTACAGCACATGGGGCCAGCGCCCTACTGGTTGAGCCATAGGAGCTGTCCGATCACTGTAATTATTGAAGCTGGTGATGGACACAAAGGAGTTGATCATATCATAGTCTCCATTTGTGTGTATGTTTGGAAAATTCCAGAATAAAAAGTTGAAAGGGAATTAGTGATTAATTCTGACATGAGGTGTCCAGGTAAGGAACAGCTCGGCACAGAAGGTGAAGTTGAAAGTGGGGTTAAAACATGAGTCACAGATTGGGAGGAGCAGGCGGGATGACATGATTTACAGCTCTCGTTGGCTTTATTTTAGTTATTTTTTTTGTCTGTGAATCCTTCTGTTCTCCTGGGTTTTCATACCAATGAAAGCATTTCCCCTTCCAGGGTGTGACCGCCCTTGTTTCAGACACCCCTCAGGGTGGGGCCCTGCAGGAGGACTTCTCAGGTTGCCAGAGCTGGAGCTGTCCCGGCCCTCCCCAGAACAACACCCCTCCCCCAGGAGACTGCCCCCTCCTTCCTCCTCTCACCCCATCCAGTGCCCCGTCTGGGGAAAATTATCCCAGCTCCAAGTAGTAAATTTAAGGCCTTGGCAGCCCTCCCACAGATGACTCCCAAATTATCCTGTTCCAAGGGTGGGAGTGGGGGAGGCCAGAAGTTCAGGCCAGAGGCATCGGCTGCTCGTCTGAGAGCGCCGGGCGCCATCTGCCGGGGGACAGCAGCAGCCAGCCTGGCAGGGGAGGCGGAGGAGGTGCAGAATCGCCCGGGGAGAACAGGCTGGTCTCAGAGCTGTGATAAGGAAGGAATTCACTGTGTCTGAACACCAGGCAGAAAACAGGGAAAGAGTGCGTGTGTGTGTGCCTGAGTTTGTGTGTTTGTGGATTTATACATTGTATGCATGGCAACTGCCTGCACGCTGGGCTGAGGGTGCGTGGGGTGGTGTGCGTGTTGTCATTGTTCCTTACGGTGAATATCTGGGCCTGTCTCCTGAATAACAAGATACTAAATAAGAAGTTAATCAGGTCCAGTGGTTTCCCCCCGGGGACATTTCCAGCTATCCTCTCCTCACTAATCCTCAGTCCATAATGGGTGATGCACGAGACTCCGCTGATAGTATGTTCAGTTGGGGAAAGTGAGGCACACAGCATATCCATATGAGAACACTGGTTTGAAATGAGCAGGGGATAAAGCCCTGGAAGTCATTCAGTTCATCCTTATTACCTAGCAGACAAGGAACCCTGGGTTCAATGAAGGGGGAAGCAGAAGAGGGCTCCTGTTCGATACTCTGTAGTCCTGATAGACAACCCTCCACCCCAGTATTCGTGCCGGAAGGGCCTGGGCAGCTGTTCCCTTGCCCTGCCCCACCGCTGCCTCACCTCTTCCCTATTATTTTCTCTCCTGAAAGAATTTCCTGACTCATAAATCTTGAGCGATTTATTATTTCCTGGGGCATCTGTTAGTGGGATAATGGAGCTTCACGGTCCCAGACTCGGAATCACACTGAAGCCACAGCTGGAAAGTGGGGGCAGCATTTCTCCTGGGTGGTGGCGGGGAGGACACCAGCCTTTCCATCCACCCCCAGAGGGGCCACCAATGTCACTACTTACTTCTCCGGGCTTCCAGCTAATACTGCTGGGACAAGGCGCTCAGGGGTCTCTGTCAGCAGGGTGTGAGAGCAGCCACAAAGCCTGAGAGCGCCGAGGGCTTGGCTCCTCTCCTCAACCCCCGGAATAAGGAGTGGGTATGGGGGCTCCCTATCTACTGGATTATTTCTTCTAAGATGATGCCGCTGACTCTGGTCTTTTCCTCCAACATGAAGAAAGTCTTCATAAAACTTAGCTTACCCCCCAAATCCCACAGGCGACACCTCCTTCTTGCCTGCAGGACAAGTCCAGACACTTCTACAGGGTCTTGAGGCACCTCGAGACATGACCCCGCATCCCTCCAAGAACTGTGTGTTCATGTCCCCACACGTGCACCAAGCTCCCGGCACGGTGGTGCCACCGTGCTGTTCTGAGTCTCTGTAGACCACACTCGCAACTCTCCTCACCCTCAGACGCTCTTCCCTCCATCTCCAAATGTTGAGACGCTTTCTGTTTCCCAAAGGACTATCGCAAATGCCACCTTCTTCTGGAAGCCTCTGGGGACCTCCTCCCGCCAAACCGAACAGATTCTTCTCCGAGTGTCCCAGTGCTGTGTTTGGCTTTGCGCCTCTTCACGTTCCTGTAGACCTCTCTGTTTTGCAGCTCCCAACATTCCTGCTCTCAGATTCTGCGTCCCGGAGGGCAGGGGCAGTGTCTGCAGCATCTTGCCCTTCCCCACCCTCCCCTCCCTGGAGTCACAGCACTGCTGCCACCGGCCAGGATGTTCTCAGACAGTAATTGTGGGATTGAATTGCTAAGTAATTATAAGCGATATTCATATAATTCAATATTTTGACTTTTCCCATCTCTGCCATCCTTCCTTGGATTGAGCAACATACCTCAGGGAACAAAAACTTCATTGCCACCGTACCTTCTCAGAAGAGTGGGTGGCAGGAGGCCCTGGCATCCTGGAAGCAGCTGTGTTGTGGGCGCCCCTGCTCCTGTTCCACCCACTGCAGGCCTGGGAACAGCAGGCCTGGGGCCATGATTGTTTTGAGGGAGCTCACATTCTAGAGCCAAGGACATTGTCTCAGAGGAAATCTCAACCAGCTGATTCCTCCATAGGCACACGGACAGGGAGGGTGTCCTGACAGCTTTGGTCCCCAGATGGGAGCTGGACACAGGATTCGAATCTTGGCTTTGCTGTTCACCAGCTCTCAGACCTGGAGTGAGCTCATTTGCTGTCTGTACAATTTGGGGTCTTGCCTGGATGGCCTTTAAAGCCTCTGCCAGACTGACACGCTGGAATCATAACAAGGACACACACCAGGCAAGCAGGGTTCTCATTTGAAGACCTTTACACATTTTGTCTCTTTCATCTTCATAAAATTTATTTATTTTTATTTTTATTTTTTTGAGACAGAGTCTCACTATGTCGCCCTTGGTAGGGTGCTGTGGCATCATGGTTCACAACAACCTCAAACTCTTGGATTCAAGCAATTCTCTTGCCTCAGCCTCGCAAGTAGCTGGGACTACAGGCACCCGCCACAACGCCCGGCTATTTTTTGGTTGCAGCCGTCATTGTTGTTGGGCGGCCCAGGCTGGATTCGAACCTGCCAGCTCAGGTGTACGTGGCTGGCGCCTTAGCTGCTTGAGCCATAGACGCCAAGCCAGGTCATCCATATTTTTAATGAAGAACCTCCAATCATTAAATCATTTATTTTTTGACCCTTTGACATTATTGATAGTTTTCATTATATGTGGAAACAATGAGATGTCAAAAGAATACATATAATTGGAACCAGAATTCTGTTTCTTTTAAAGAATTTCTATATATTTTTTCTGATTCTAAGAAAGATACATATTCATTTTAAGTAAATTTTGAAAACATAGAAAGTTATAAAGAATAAAATAATCTCCTAGAATCCTACCACCCAATTGTAGGTAATACATACCTAGGTATTAACATTTTGGTATAGATCCCAACAGATCTCTTGCTAGGCACAATTTTGGATGTATTTTTGCAAAACTATTATGTGAGAGGTCTTCTTTGGGAACTCTGGATTTTCATATAAGAAGATAGTGTGTCTGTCCACGCCTGTAACACTCTATGGTATTATTGTTGCTGTTGTCATTGTTGTTGTTGCAGTTATCACTACTGTTTTTAGCTGGCCCAACCTCAGTGCATGGGACCAGTGTCCTACTCCCTGAGCCACAGGTACCCATGGTATTATTTTTAATGGTTTCATAATAGTCCATCATGTGGCTATACTATATTTTATTTAACCAATCACTGACAGTCTCATAAATACTCTATTTTTGTGCATTTGTCTAATTATCTTCTTGGTTTTGGTCCCTAAAAATAGAATCATCAAAAGATAAGGACTTTCTAAAGGTATTGGATGTTGGCCTCTGCTGCTGGCGAGTCACCCAGTCGGCCTCCAGCATTCTGAATGATGGGATGTCAAAACCGGAAGGGACCTTAGGCATGAAGATTTACCGATCGATGAACAGATGGGAAAACAGAGGTCCAAAAAGGGCAAGTGCCTTCCTGCAGTTCCCAGAGGGAGTCGGTGGTGAAGTCAGAGCAGAGCCCCAGCTCCCGGCCTGGCCATCTCCTCCACACTTCCCCGTCTCCCTGAAACTCAGGCCCCTGCACCACCTGGATCTGAAGTGAGCTTCAGGCTTTTAACACGGTCAACGCAGCAAACCCGAGGCATTTACTGAACTGGTGTCTCCACCAGATAAAATTCTGGCCTAGATTCCAGTGTGAAATATGACCTGAATCAACTAGGACACCATCTGCCCATCATCTCAACAAACAGAAAGCCTCTCCTAGGGTTAAGATTTTGGTTTTTGATTTGAGGGGTGGGATTGAAATGTTGAAAAACAGCTGTACAGACTCAGCCTCCTGTAGGAGAGGGTTTAGGGGGAGGCTAGTGTGAGCCAGCTTGAAGAATTAAAGATTTAAATGTTCTCATCAAAATGAAAGAGCAGCCCAATGTTTGAATCCTCCAGGGTGGGTAGTACAAGCCCCCATCTTGGCTATGACCTCTTAAACACCAGAGCCAAATAATCCGTGCCTGTCCTAGGTAAATTCCCCATAGCTCCAGAGAAAGCCTTCCATGGGGAAACGGAGTGGGCCAGGGAGGCCCTGCTTATGCTAATGAGGCACTAAATTAGTGCATTACATGCCTCATTTAGCACGACTGTACAAAATCTAAAAGTACTAATAAATTTTTCTTCTGGGGTCAAGAATCATAAAAGGATAGATGATCAACCATTAATTAACAAAGAAATTAAAGCTTGATGGCTTCTGTTCTATCCCTGTCTTCTCTCAAACGGCACAATTTGTTCCAAATGCTTTTTGCAAAGCAGTCTTTCTTAGACAGAAAAAAAAAAATTGGCATCACCAGGAGAGGGGCTTCCCAGCCTCTGCGGCTCTTCATGTGGCAGGACTTGTCCAGAGGGGACAGTTTGAGAAGAGCACCCCTGGGTCTTTGATCAAGAGAGAAGAATCTTGTCTTCCTTTATTCACTTACCGTTTTCCTAAAACCTTTAGTATAAAATATGGCATAACTTGTAGAAAAGGACATTCATCTACTCAAGGGTCTCCATGACAATTGCATTTTGCCAGATGCTGCAAAACAGACCTCTCTGGGATAAAAGGACATCAGTCTTCCTTTGAGTTTGCCAGTGACTATTAAGAACAAATATCTAACAATTCATTGCTTCTTTGCTCCCTCCTTTTTCACGCATTTTATGTGTTTACAGAAAGTTGGATGTGGGTTTTAATATAACTCTTAGCTAAAAGTCTCCAGCCTGTTGGAGATTTCTCTGCCAGTTACCTTACCGCAGGATGCCAGCTTAGTATTACACGAGGAACTTGGTTAAGAAACAAAGTGGTGTCCCGAGCAACATTGTAAATGTAACTTTCTGAGGTTGATAGTCCCCCTCCTCCCCTCCCCTAGGCTTGGGCAGTGGTGGGAGGGGCAAGTGAGTGTCCACAGAGGGTGACACTCAGGGCTTTCCTTTATCACTGGGTCTGCCAATAAATTAAAACAAAAGCTGAGAGGCAGGTTCAGCGCCTTTGAATCTTCCTCTTAAATCCAGCTTGTTTGAATCCTCCTGGTGTGTTTTGGCCACAGCTTTGGAGGTTATAAATACACCCAGATGTTTTAAACTTTTCCCCTGTTGTATCTGATCACCAGAACAACTGGGGCTTTCGGCCTCTCCTCCCCTCCCCTGTAGAGACATGCAGAGAGCCTAATTAAAAGGGCTTTCCTTTGTTTCCCTAATAGCTCTCAGCCCTGGGAAGCTCACAGCATTTGGTCAACCAGAGAGACTCTAAAGCTGAAGGCCCCCCACGTAGGGGTGCAGATTAGGCACCCACCCCAGCCATCCGCCCTCCATAGGAAACCCACCCTGAGATACAGCAGGACAGCAGTTACTGGTTACCTGAGAACATCACCCCCATGACTCCACTGCAAGGCAGTGACTGAGAACTGCAGCATGGACCCTTCCTAGGTCAAGGGTCAGCTTTCCAACAGCGGTTGTAGGAGCTGCTGCTGCAGCCCACCTACTCTCTTTAAAGGATCCCATTCCCTTCACTCCAGGGTCTTGGCTTCAACATGGTTCTGGCCTTGCAACTGCTTGAATTGGTTTCGCTCCCTCCAGTCTCTGCTGCTCGTGGGAATCTCAAGGCACAGACCTCATCACTCCCTGGCTTGAAATCCTCCCCCAGTCCTCTCCTGCCTCCAGAATAAAATGCAAACTGCAGCCTTCTGGGCTTAACCCATCTCTCTGCAGGACCCCTCTGGTCATACTGGATCCCTTGGCCTCTCTGAGCACCACCTGCCTTTGTTCGTGCTGTGCCTTCTACCTGCAAAGTGCTTCCCACACCCATGCCCTGAAAAGCCCAACCTACCCTTCAAAACCTAATCCAGGGGCCTGACCTTGGTACAGCCTTCCTGGGCCTCTGCAAGCAGGGTCGATGCCATTTTCCACATTCTGCTCTGCTGAAATGATCTCTTGGGTATTTTCTTTCTAGACTGTGAGCTTCATGAAGGCAAGGCAGCCTCCTGCCTCCTCTCCTGGACAATGTCATCACCTGTGTAAGTATTGTGCAGGAAAGTGGTGACATCATATTTTATTTTTTCACAGGAAATTTTTAGCCCACTGAAGGAAACCTTTAACTTCAATCAATAGACCTATCTCCCGAGTACTGCCAGCTAAACGTGAACTTCCAAGCATCCACTGAGCTGTCCATGAGGGAGCGTACTGGGCGGTGTGAGACCAGCAAGCAGCACATGAGACCCCTGGAGCTCAGATGGCCACTGGAGCACACACCTCCCTTCCCCCAATGTTGCCCATCAGAGGACACCTGCAGAACAGGCCAAAACTGAATTCTTTGAGAAGGGCCAAGAAACACCCAAGCTTGGGATGAATGTGGATTAAAAAATCCCAGTGCCCAGACCCCATCTCAGACCAATTAATCATAATCTCTGGGATGGGGCCCAGGCCTGAGTGTTTCTAGGCTGCCAGTGTGTGGCCCAAACTGAAAATTACTGTTTTAATTGAAAATAGCGGGACCCTCGTAACTCACTCATGACTCTCAAGAACACAGACAAAGCAATCTTTCCTGGAGAGCTCGGTGAAGTGCTGCTACTTTCTGTATATTGATAGAGCCCAATAGAGTGAGTTTAGGTAGCTTCATTATCCAAGATGCACTCACTCCTTGGTTCCAAAATGGTAGGTAGAAGCCTTAAGAGAAAGTCCTCCTCAACAGGGCTATTCCAACCACACAAGACTGGAATGGAATGACTGGAGCTCAGACTCCTGCTCAGGCACTCACTCACTGTAGGCAACTCTGTGTGCTGTTTTCCTCATCTGTAAAATGGGTCTGGCAATGATTCGTACCACATGGCATATGGTGAAGATGGGATAAGAGAGATGTGAAGGCTTTCTGTAAACTATAAAGGGTAGTTGTTACCTGTTGTTATTTTTGGTGCTATTATTATATATTTCTGAGTATATGGGAAGCAGGGCCCAGGTACAGTTCATTTCTGCAATCTTAGCACAACCCCTGTTTTCCTGTTCTACCCAGAGGGTATACTGAGCATATGAGTGAATGAGCTTAGGAGTGAACAAATGAATTAGTGAATAAAAGTGTGAATGAACACTGGAGTTCTGTGTCCCAAAATCCATACCCCAAAGCTCTGCAAGGCAGAGACAAAGCTTATCCCCGCCCCTACCTCCCAGCCTTTAGCTGACATGACTTACACATGGAGAAACTTAACAGAGAAGCAGACAGCTGGAGACCAGACCTGGATGGTCCTGGACCTAGTCCTGAAGCTCAGGAAATGTATACAGCTTTGCAGTTTCCACTTTTGTCCTCATGCCCCTCCCTTCTATTTCGTTAGTAACACCAAGTGGGGGCTGGCCATGGCCAATCGGATGAGGACAAGGGTTCGAGTAAGGGGTATGAGGAAATGGGTGGCCTCACCCAGGCCGTGCCAGTCCCCGGCAGTCAGAGAGAGCAGACCTGACTTGCACAGCGCTGGCCCATGAGCAGAGGCCACCAAACGCAGAGTCTGTGGGGGAGAGTCTCTGAGGTCTGGAAAAGAGAGCACTGGGTGTGGAGTCGGAAGACTCAAGTCCCAGGGCCGCCACCCATCTTCCGTGGTCTTGGTCCTTGTGTAAAAAAGGGCTAGTAACTCCTGTGTCACTGGGTTGTAAATAGTAAATGGCAAACAAATATTTCTGGGAACTCCTAGCACAATGCCTGGCTTTAAACATTCATTCACTCATTTGTTCAAAATTCATTGATTGCGACATGTCCAGCCCCCGACGCTGTTCCAGGATACAGGGCATCCAGTAAATCCTGCCTCCCTTGCCCCCTTCCTTCCTCCTTCCCTTCTGCTCAAAATAGAGAGGACTTCAGTGTCACTGCGCTTCAACACAAAGGCGTGAACCAACGAAACTGCTCGTTTTTCCTAAGAGGGCATCTCTACCCACCCCCGAAACACACACTTGAGAGAGAGAAGAGCTAGAGCAGAGACAGGTGCAAATACACATTTATCACCACACACAGGAGAGCGTACGCCCTCACAGTAACTTCTCTCAACAGGCTGGGAAAAGACAAATCGAGTTAGAACCTTTCACTGAAGGAGCCGCCACTTCCCTGGAGGAGACTCCGTGGGGCCAGATGTGTCCCGTCTGTCGGGGAGGGCTGGGAGAATTTGCGGCACTTCTCCGTGTTCCGAGTTATCTCCCATTTCCTTTGGGAGCCCCGGAGACACGGCCTTCCCAAAGCAGCCTCCGAGGTGGCCTGTGAAGCTTTTGTCCTTGGTAGCAGAGAAATTTCTGCTTCAATGCTTCCAGACAAGGCTTGCATTAACTCCGGGCCTGCGAGGGGAGCGCGTGCAACAAAACCCGACACCGTGTCCCAGGCCTCAGACAAGCCCAGAAACAAACGGTGCAGGAATGTTTCAGAATAGAATCATCCGCTCAATGTCACTGCATACATTTACCTACCTCAGTGCCTATTCAGGACCCCCTTTAAAGGGGGGATATCAATAGAGATGGATAAGACAACATCTCTATGGCAACACCTCCACGGAGAAACGATGGCGGCCACAGCAAGAGGACGGATGGCCATTTCTGAAAAACGTACCCTCAGCCAAAGAGCCCTTTGGCTCCCTGGATTAGGGTTGTGTCTAAGACAGTGGGGCAGAAGCTCATGACAAGACTAATTAAGGGCACTGGGGGAGCATGCAAACTCGAGACCCAAGAGTTTGCACAAAGAATTAGGACCTGGGGCTTCGGGACACTGAAATTTGTCAACAAAATTAACATTCCCTTTCCTGGAAACTCTCAAGCTGAAGGAGTTTAGGAGGACCTTATTGTAAGTGTCCAACGTGAAGGGAATTGTTTGAGAGGGAGCAGGAGATGGTAAAAACAAATAGGTTTCAGATTCTGAAACCAAATATTAAACCCAGCCGAGGGTCGGATCCCTCCAATGGCCTCATGGCTGTGCTCCTTCTCTGAGGCCTTCATGAATTAGGATTTGGAGACAGAGTAACCTTCGTGACCTTTAAAAAAATTTTTTTTTTAATGAGACAGTCTCACTCTGTCACCCTGGGTTTTGTGCCGTGGCATCATAGCTCACAGCAACCTCAAAGTCCTGACTCAAGTGATCCCCTTGCCTTGGTCTCCTGAGTAGCTGGGATTACAGGCGCCTGGCTAGTTTTTCTATTTTTAGTAGAGAGAGGGTCTTGTTCTTGCTCAGGCTGGTCTTGAACTCCCAAGCTCAGGTGATCGACCCACCTGAGCCTCCCAGAGTACGAGGATTGCAGGCGAGAGCCACTATGCCCAGCCAGCTTTCACACCTTAAAACCAGAAATCTACAGGGGCTTTGTGGTTTAAAGGGATGTGGTGGCAGAAAGCCCAGAATAATACTCCAGTAAGAACCATCATCACCACCAGCACCCCCACAACACTGATCACAATGATGGTCACGATGATGACAAAGGAGAGAGACAGCCTGTGTACACGGGCATTTTCAGGAGGTCTTATCTAGTGAATGGATGCTTTAGAAAGAAATTGGTCACCGTCTCAGCAAAGCAGGTTTTCCAACTATTGGAAATAATGGGAGCAGGTAGAATATTCCTTCATCAGTTGCTTTGTGTGTCACAGGAAACAAATGTGAGGGGAAGCCCAGCCCGAGGTCTGGGAAGCCTTTCCCCATGACCTTGGGCAAGTCGTTAACCTCGCTTGCCTTTCTAGGTCCTGCCATAAATCGTGAAGTACTTGCTGACGTTAGATGAAAGATTCCCAGGCCAGCCCGGAGTTCCTATATAGTGTCCTGTCTGCCCCACACGTGAAAGAAATTAGGTGTAACAGGTGGAGCAGGAGGTGGAGGACGTGAGGGCCCCAGCTCACCTGGCCGCAGTGTTTGGATTCCTGAGCTTTGAACCACCTTATTTTAAGAAACACTGTCAGTGGAAAATGGGCTGCAGCTGATAGGTCCTGTCATGTGTGCTATTGTTTGGAGGGCAGGCCCTGAAGCCACCAACCCTCTACCCCACCCCTACCTGGGACTGGCTCTTTTTCCTTTGTTTATTCTTTCAAAATATATACTCCTTTTAGGCAGTTACAGGAATTAAATTGGCTATAGTTGTTAAGAGCCACAATAAAAACCTCTCTTCTTTCCTATATTAAGTGAGAAGTTCCTGGAAATTAATCATATGCAAATTAGATCATTAAAATTAATTTTTGTTTTTTCTGCTGGGCATAGTGGCTCACACCTGTAATCCTAACACTCTGGAAGGCCAAGGCTGGAGGATCCCTTGAGCTCAGGAGTTTGAGACCAGCTAAGCAAGAGCCAGACCCCATCTCTACCGAAAATAGAAAAGTTAGTACAGCATCTTGGTAGGTGCTGAAAATTCCAGTTACTCGGGAGGCTGAGGCAGGAGGATCATTTGAGCCTGGGAGTTTGAGGCCACTGAGACCTAGACTTCTGATTCCAGGGCACTCTATCCTGGGCAACAGAGTGAATGAAACTCTGTCTAAAAAAAAAAAAAATCTGGCAGCACCTGTGGCTCAAAGAGTAGGGCGCTGACCCCATATACTGGGGGTGAAGGGTTCAAGCCTGGTTGGCCCTGGCCAAAACTGCCAAAAAAGAAAAAAAAAAGAAAAGAAAGAAAATCAGTTTGTTCTGAAACCTATATTCAAAACAAACACCTCTTATAGAATTTTAAAATGCTATCAACATAGTTAAAATACATATTTTATACCTGGTTAAGATGTGACATTGATTTCTGTATTTCACTAATATATAACCAATATATATTAGTTATAATTTCTGTTAAAAAGCATGAATAAGAACTTAAAACATTTAACTAAATCTTAAAGAATAACACTAAAGTCCAAAAGCAATGTAATTTTGCTTACTCCACGAATTTTCATTTTATTTCAACAAATTTTTGTTCCAATGCTATCATAATATAATGCTGTAATCAACTATATTTGTTTTAAATGGCTGATATTACACTTCGTAAAATCATGAGTTTGGGGTTTTATAATGCTACTTTTTTAAAAGGTAAAATCTAGGCCAGGCAGTGTCTCACACCTGTAATCCTAGCACTAAGGCCAAAGCAGATGGATTGCTTGAGCTTAGGAGTTTGAGACCAGCCTCAGCAAGAGCGAGACCTAGTCTGTATTAAAAATAAAAAAACAAGCCAGGCGTGGTGGTGGGCGCCTGTATTCCCAGCTGCTTGGGAGGCTAAGGCAAGAGAATCACTTGAACCTAAGAGTTTGAGGTTGTTGTGAGCTATGATGACATCACAACATTCTACCCAATGCGACAGAGTGAGAATTTATCTCTAAATAAATAAATAATAAAAAGTAAAATCAAATTTTTCTCCATTTTTACTTTGTCAACGATTTCAGTCAAGTAAAAAGGGATTGGAGGCTATTTGGTTTGTATCCATTAATGGTAAACACAAGTTGAAAGCCCTGTTTTCCAACCTTGTTTGTTGTTCATTGAACTGATGATGATTGCCGTGTGTATAGCATTTAGCATTTCGCATCAGCTGTACAGATTTGAGTATAGTAAAATGATTGATTGAGTTTCTGGCTTTTTTTGGTTCCAAGGACATTTGTGGATTAAGAAGCTGGCTCAGCGCCTGTGGCTTAACAGGCTAAGGCACCAGCCACATACACCTGAGCTGGCGGGTTCGAATCCAGCCAGGGCCGGCCAAACAACAATGATGGCTGCAACCAAAAAATGGCCGGGCGTTGTGGCGGGCGCCTGTAGTCCCAGCTACTTGGTAGACAGAGGCAGGAGACTCGCTTGAGCCCAGGAGTTGGAGGTTGCTGTGAGCTGTGATGCTACAGCACTCTATCCAGGGTGACAGCTTGAGGCTCTGTCTAAAAAAAAAAAAAAAAAAAAGCAATTTACAAAACAATTTGGAGTGGTCCACCCTGCTTGCTGCCCTGAATGATTAGAACAGGCAAACAGGGTAACATGGGATCTGCTACTCCAAATAACACAGATCCTGGAAAGAAGTGGCCACCTACTGTCACCTCCTTGGCCCTGTCCCTGGGTGAATATCAGGGCTCTGGGTCCAGCTCCCCTTTCCCCTCTCCCTCTGCTACCAAGAAGAAAACGAAGGACCATCAGTCTCTGAGGTCCTCCGTCACAACATACAGGCACCACTGGGTCTTCTGGGCAACACCCTATACATGTATTTTTTTTGACACGTGATGTACTTTGTTAAGCAATTTCCTATCTCCTTTAAAAAACTTACAATTTTTAATGAGTATAGCATTAATGACATACACACACACCATTCTTAAAGTAATGAATGCTTATTACAGGAAGTTAAGAAACAAAAAACGGAGTAAAGAAAAATTAAAGACGTCAACTTACCGTTCAGAGGGACAGCTATTATTTTAATGTACATTTCCTCCCTGAGTCCTCTGTTTATGAATAATATGTTTGAATACATGCAATTTAGACAAAATTAAGATTCTCCTTTCTATAGTGATTTAGAATGAGACTTTTCTCCACTTCATAGACATTAAAATCTTTTCCTTAACCTTTCTACTAAAACAAGTTTGATGTCAAGAACATAATTCTACTGTGTTTTCATTTTTTAATAGCATTCATCTCAATATATACATATTGTGTTGCAACCCTTTCAAGGTTCAGTGGAACCTGGTGAGCATAGGAGCCACGATTTAAAAAGAAAATCACACAATGAAGCTAGGATTAGACACTTAAGGCGGGTATTATCTACTGATTTGCTAATAACCTGGGACACGTTTATAAATTTGTCTGCCCCACTTCAGAATGTATGGGTGTGACAGGGAGGTGGAAGGTGTATCTTCATACAGGGATTCACCATTACATATATAATAACCCTATGTGGTACATCTTGACATAGCCTTATCCAAACAGCTAAGCAAGACCTTAGGGATCATAAATTCATTTTACAGATGGGAAAACTGAGGCCAAGAGTGGTTTGTATCTTACCCAAGTTCATTCGACAAATGGGACTTCAAAGAAGCCAGGTGCGCTGGCTCTGCACCAGGATATATTTTGGTTTTTGGATTAACTCCACCATCTCTATCACAGGCTGTATTAGAGCCCTTGGCTGTAGTTTGCACACCAGAGATTGTGTTTAAAGTCACAGCCAATTTCAGCTTACTGGGAGTTTAAAAATGCATTGTTGCCCCTAGTAATATCCTGCTGACCTAGCCAGAGAGCTGTGAGGGTCAAATGAATAATGGATGAGGAAGTGATTTGTAAAGTGGCAGGTGATATGCAATTGTGAATCACTATTATTCCAGCTCTTCCTGGGGCCCTGCTCACAAGATTCAATCTATAGCTGATGATGCTGCCTCAGCTCTGCAGCCCCCAGGAGCCAGAAAAAGAGACAGGCCAGAAACAGAGACAGGCTCTGAGCGGAGGACAGGGCACTCCCATGGCCGTTTTGGAGACAGAAGCATTTTGATGCAGCCAAAAGGAAAAAAAGGGCTTGTTTTCTTCTTAATGACTGAGTCATATTTATTCCCTGGGGGCTGGGGCATGTCTCAAGCAGGGATAAGGGTCTGGATGTCTGTTACACAGATTGTCTGCTTTACCAGGATGTTTGGACAGAGCCACATCACAGCATCTGGGTCCTGAAGGCTGCCTTGAGGCTTGTAGCTTTGTTTGGAGACCAGGCATTGGCCCCGAGCTGGGAGGACAAACCAGCCCACCTCTACAAGCCCCTGAGCCACTGGGTTTCCAGGCACTAAGCATCTCTTATAAGCAGGGCACATTGAGGGGGCTAGAATAAGTTGGGAGATGAATACAGCCTCTGGGAGAAGAAATGATGAAAATGTTCAGAGAAGAGGCCGGCCTGGTGAGAAGTGCCTTGGACCGAGGTTAGCATCTGTGCCTTGGCCAGCTCCTCAGGAAAGCTTGAATTCTCCGATCCCCTTTCTGAGCCTCTAAAAATAGAGATAATAATGCCAGTTCTGCCACAGTCCCATAGCTGTTGAGAAATAAATGTATACTCCTATTATATGTATATCAGGAATCATTTGGTGGGAAGAAATTTTGATTTTCTTTCTAACAAGTATCCATAGATTTCTTTCTGTGTGCCAGGTACTGTGAGGGCCTGAGGGACACAGACATAGGTAGGACATATCCCTGCCTGTTACATGGGTCATGTGCCCCTGAATCTACATCATGTGCCCCTGAATCCCACAGAGGGGACTCTTAGGGACAGAGGCATTAATTTTATTGTTCCAAACCCATGGACAGGGCTCTCAGGGACAGCAGCTCCCCAGGCTGGAGGAGGCAGAGAAGGCCTGTTGGTGGGTGGGGATGGGAGGTGGCAGTTGGGAGGCTGGCATTATAATTTGGCATAGGACTGGTTTTATTTCACACCCACATAACTGACTGTGCCAAGAATCTCAACAAACCTTCCCTCACTTGATCATTAAAAAGTATTGATAGGTTCTATTATTATCCTTATTCTACAAATGAGGAAATGGAGGCATGGGGAAATGTTAAGACACTTGCCTGTCACAGGGCGAGCCAGCAAATGGCAAGGCTGGGATTCCAACCCAGGCAGCCTGGCTCCAAATTAGCTGTATAAAAAAGACATGTGTATAATTAGAAGAATCACAGGAGGCTAGAGATGGTATCCTTACAAGGAAAAGAGATTTTTGTTTTGTTATCTGGGTATTTTTTTTTAATTTTTAAAATTAAATCAAGTTAATATGAGGGTACAATTTTTAGGTTACATTGCTCTCACTTCCAGGGTAAAGTTCCATGTGTAGAAGAGCCCCTCACCCAGGGGGCCATCTGGGTATTTTTTGTTAGTTTTTACTGCAAAACTAAATAAATAGTTTCAAAATCTATTACCAACACTGAGATTGTGAGTCCATACGTGTGTACTTTAAAGAGGCTGCTTCTGTCCCTGGGCCACTGTGATGGGCCAGTCCAGGGCTGAGGTGCACGACAGCTGCCTTCTGCTGTCTGGCAGGCCTCAGCCTTTTTCCCTTCTTCCTCGCTGGGCTTTCTCACATCTCTTCTCCCTCAATCCCACCTTTCTTGGCTCCATCTTCTCTTCAAACATGCAATTCTGCATCAGTCCAGAACATCTGGGTCTGGGAATTAACTTATATACAAGAACTTGGTGGGGCAGAGGTATGCGTTTTACTGCTTTGTTTTTTCCTAAGGTAAGTTATTTAAGTCATCCCTGTTACAAGCAAAGACATTGAAGGTCATATACTAGTCATCATTCGATACAAGTAGAGGTGAAATCAAGGTCATTTTCTGCTTTCCATGCAGAGCGATGGCCCACACCAGTGTGGTGGGCTGTGCCTAGGTGGCGGTCCCGGTTCCATCTTCACAGCGAGTTGGAAGCAGAGCACCTGAGGGGGATGGACTGGAGTATGGCCACCTTGTCCCCAGGGAATGGGCTAGGACCCTCGTGGGCTTGTGGTGTGACTGCAGCAAGGCATCCAGCTCACTCCCATCCCTGGAGTGAGATGAAGCAAGCCTTCCATGTACCAGCTAACTCCGCCTCACTGAGGTTGCTCCTTGACAAGGGCCACCCAAACTGTGGCCTGGATTCAGCCGGCAGCCCACAAGCCAGACCAAGCCCCAGGCTACTGCCACCTTCCCTCGACCACCATGGGTTTTGGCTTCTTTGGCAGGGCTGTGGTCATCCAGAGCTGTGCTGTCACCTGGTGGTCAGTGATGCAGGAGCCACCGAGGTGTGCAGGAGCGTGTCCCCTCCCTGTGGTCCAGTTTACAGGATAAAGCCCACCCATCCCAAGGAGCCAGCAAGGGAAGAGGGTGCAGATCTAAGCCAGGCAGTTATAAAACCAAATCTCCAATTTCCTTGGCCTCCTAAGACATTTGGAGTGAATGAAGAAGAAAATAAAAAACAATGAACAAAGACAAGAAACCTTCACTCTGAGGTTTGAAATGGGAACAGAAGGTCAGATCTGAGATAGCTAAGGGCAACCCAGTCAGATATTTTTTCACAAAACCTCCGTCCCTGTGGACTTCAAGGCCACCAGGAGACAGAGATAGGGGAGCTATTGAAGGCTGCATGGCCTGTTATTCTATCCTTGCTCTTGAATGACACTCTAGCCCTGAGACAGAGCCCTGAGGCCCAGTCTTCCACGCATGTGGGCCCCCTCTCACCCCTCCCTGGAACAGCTCTGATCTCCTGCCCTGATCCTGTGTGTGGACTCCTGGGGACAACAGAGTGAAGGCACTGTGTCTACCTGGACCTCACCGAAGCCCTTGCTTTCTGCTTGGCAGATGAGGTCTTCTCAATGTGGCCTCTGTGATGGGCTGACGCACCTTCTTTACCTTGGCCTTTCCAAGGTCAGGCTGGTGAATGCTAAGGTCACAGTCATGGAACTGTGACTCCTCACCCTGCAGCTGCCTTGAGCTGTGATCTCAAAGCTTCTGTTACAACTAGGAATCCATCAAGACACAGTCAAGTGCCACCTTCTCCATGAAGCCACTTCCAGTCACCAGCAAGATACAGTGTCTCTCCCTCATCTACCCCTACTATACTTTTGAACTGTCATTGTGGCACCTAGCAAGCTATTTTGTATTAAAATTAGATGATTGTACATACGTCTCCCCCAAAGCCCGTGAGTTCCTTGAGAGCCAGACTCAGAGAAGACCCTGAGTAAAAGTTTAATGATAGGATTAATAAAAGAACAGATGAAGAAAATATCACATCTCACTGACCTCCTGGACACCAACATGGGAAAAAGCTTTCATTCACACAGCAAATATTTCTTGAGTTTAATGTATGGAGGGCACTGTTCTTGGTTGCAGAAGGAAACAAAGTAGACAAAATGCACAACTTCCTGCAATTGATGCTTTAGAGGAGGAGAATAAGCAATGAGATTGGGGGAGGGAACCACAAACAAAACAGCTATGTGAAATAGACTGCAACGAGAAGGAGAAACAAGCTACAGGGAAACATAGAGCGGAAAAGGAAGCTGGAGCAAGCCAGTAGGGGGAGAATTCGGGCCCTGCTTTTATCTATGGAGGTCAGGGAGGCCCTTAATCGAAAATAGCATTTGGAAAAACACCTGCGAGCTGTGGGAGAGTTTGGGCATCTGGGGTAAGAGCCTCGGAATAGTAAGGGGGAATAGTAAGTACAAGGGCCTTGAGGCCTCAGGATACTGTGCAGCTGGGGCTGAGTAAATGAAGGAGAAAGTGGTGGAGGTGAGAGCAGAGAGTTGATGAGCATGCAAGCCATGTAGGGCCTGGTGAGCATTATTAGAAAAACAGGAATTCACTGGAGAACCTTCAGAAGGGTTGTATGATTCGCCTTAACTTTCAGCAGCGTCACTCAGGCTGCTGTGTGAGAACACACAGCCTTGGAGCAGTGCGTGCAGCAAGCAGGGAGACCCGTGTGTGTGTGTGTGTGGGGGGGTGTTAAAGTGCAGGCGAGACAGAATGGTAGGATTTGGGGTGGTACAAAATGGGAGGATTCTGGTGTATTTGGAAGAGAGAGAGAATTGAATTTGCTGCTGAAATTGCATGTATAGGTATGTAAGGAAAAAAAGGAATTAAGGGAGACTGCAAAGGTTTGGGGCTGGACAACTAGAATGAGGATACCAGAATTTCAGGTTCTTGGTGTCGGTGATTTGAAGAATAAATCCGCGGACCACAGATCAGTGGTAAGACAGAATTTATTTACAGAAAAGAATACAAAAAATACTAAAGTTCCTGGTAGAGAGAAAGAACTCAAGTGGGGAGAGAAAAGCTCTCTCTGTTTCTCTCCCGGTCTTTCCCCGTCTCAGCGTTTAGGCTTTTAGTCTCGGGGTATATACAGGTGTATGGGTTCCTTGGCCAGGAAATGAATGAACACAGTCCTTTCCGCTAGCGGCAAGGAATGAATGTATCGAATGAATGTATCAATGAATGAACACAGTCCCTGGGGGGGGGGGGAATATGTGAATGAATGTATCAATGAATGGACACAGTCCATTCACGGAATTGAGGCCTCGGAAATTCACATGAAATTGACCTAGGCATAGGAAATGGGGGTTCCGTATTTAGTCCTAAGTGTAAAGTGAAGGACACCAAGGCTCAGGTGTCTCCTTGCAGTTGTCCCGCCTTTTTGGCTGTTGGAGCCTCCGGTGGGGGTTGGAGGTCCCCCTCCTTGCCTGTCATCCAGCTCCCTGGTTCTTCAGCCGGTTGCTGCCTCACCAATACCGCCAAGGCGGAGGCGGCAGGTCCGCCAGCTCTGCTGAGCTGGCTGGGACGCCAAATGTCCTGCATCAGCATGAGCTGAGATGAGGAAGACTGCAAGAGGAAGAGTTCATATATCATCTAGGCATTCGGAGGTCTAGTAGATATTCTGTCAGAGTTGCAGATGGGGCAACTAGGTACCCACATCTGGAGTTAGTTATAGGCTGCTATGGTAGGTGTAACAACAGCACTTCAACTGTGTTCACATCCTAGCCCTTAAAACCCACAAATGGTACTTTATGTGAAAAAAGGGACCCTGCAGCCAAGACTGAGTTAAGGACTTTGAGATGGGAAATTATCCTGGATGATCCACCTGTGATCTCAATGGTTCTTTTTTTCCCCCCGAAGTCTCAAAAAAAAAGACAACTAATATTTATAAATAAAAATAGAAGATAATTTCAAAAATCAGATCATGCCAAATCCTATAGAAAATAGAAAAAGAAGAAATGCTTCAAATTCATTCTACTTCATCTGGATATAGCTGATATTAAAATCAGAAAAACATTATTATAAAGGGAAATTATAAACATATTTCACTTACAAATGAGGATGCAATATCCTAAACAACATATTAACAAGTTGAATTAAAAATTATTGTACTCTGGTCAAAATTAAATTATGTGAGAATTAGTCGCTATTTTCTTTTCTTTTTTTTTCTTTTCCTTTCCCCCCAGCCCTCCTTCTCTCTCTGTCTGCTCTCCTCTTCCCCACACCCCACCATGTCACTAATTGTCATTAATTGTCATATCAAAGTTGAATACATAGGATTCATGCTTCTCCATTCCTGTGATGCTTCACTAAGAATAATGTTTTCCACCTCCATCCAGGTTAATATAAACGCTGCAAAATCTCCATTTTTTTAAATGGCTGAGTAGTATTCCATGGTATACATATATCACAGCTTGCCAATCCATTCCTGGGTTGGTGGGCATTTAGGCTGTTTCCACATTTTGGCAATTGTAAATTGAGCTGCAATAAACAGTCTAGTATAAGTGTCTTTGTAATAAAAGAGTTTTTTTCCTTCTGGATAGATGCCCAGTAATGGGACTGCAGGATCAAACGGGAGGTCTAGGTTGAGTTCTTTGAGGTTTCTCCATACATCCTTCCAAAAAGGTTGTATTAGTTGGCAGTCCCACGAGCCGTGTAAAAGTGTTCCCTTCTCTCCACATCCACAGCAGCATCTGCAGTTTTGAGATTTTGTAGTGATATGGGCTATTCTCACAGGGGTTAGATGATATCTCAGGGGTTTTTTAAATTTGCATTTCTCTAATAATTAGGGATGATGAGCATTTTTTTTATATGTTTGCGAGCCATTCGTGTGTCTTCTTTAAAGAAGGTTCCCATTGATGTATGGGATTGTTGGCTTTTTTCATGTGGATTAATTTAAATCGTCTATA
>CAUYON010114664.1:0-14162 GCA_963573935.1 Arctocebus calabarensis | reverse complement strand
TGTTGAATGGTTAAGTTTAAATCTAAAATTTCTTTACTTAGCTTCTTACTGGAGGATCTATCCAACACTGCTAAAGGAGTATTAAAATCTCCAACTACTATAGAGCTGGAGGAAATCAATTTACTCAAGTCTATTAGAGTTTTTCTTATAAATTCAGGTACATTCTGGTTGGGTGCATAAATATTAATAATGGAAATCTCATCTTATTGAGCATTACCTTTAACAAATATGAAATGACCGTCTTTGTCCTACCTTATTTTGGTTGGTTTAAAGCCTATTGTATCTGCGAATAAGATTGCAACACCTGCTTTTTTCTGTTTTCCATTTGCCTGGAATATAGATGACCGTCCCTTCACCTTGATTCTAAATTTATCTTTTAAGGTCAGGTGAGATTCTTGTATGCAACAGATATCTGGCCAGAGTTTTTGTATCCATTCAGCCAACCAATGCCACTTTAGAGGACAATATAAGCCATTCACATTAATAAAACATATTGATAAACCTGTAGAAAATCTAGTGGACATTTTTAATCCTTTCGTCACTGTGGAAGTTTGAATTTAGTAAGAAGTTTCTGGGTGAGAAAACTTTTATGGTGGAGGATTATGCTGATTATTATAGAGGATAGGTTTGAGAATATCCTGGAGAGCTGGTTTAGTTATAGCAAATTTCTAGAGCACGTGGATGTCATTAAAGTATTTAATTTCTCCATCGTAGATGAAACTCGGTTTAGCTGGGTACAGGATCCTGGGTTGAAAGTTATTTTGTTTTAGGAGATTAAAAGTAGATGCCCATTCTCTTCTAGCTTGAAAGATTTGATCAGAGAGATCTGTAGTTATTCTAATATTCTTCCCCTTGTAGGTAATAGATTCCTTGCATCTGGTTGCTTTCAGAATTTTCTCTTTCATATTAACTTTAGTGAACTTAATTATGATGTGCCTCAGAGATGTCTTATTCGGGTTGAGTCATGCTGGGGTTCTGAAACTGTCTGCTTATCTGAATTTCAGAATCTCTTGGCATGTCTGGAAAATTCTCTTTCATAATCTCAGAAAGAAGAGACTCTAGGCCTTGTCACGCCACTTAGTCGATTTCAGGTATCCCTATGAGGTGAATATTGGTTTTCTTCAAGTTATCCCAGAGCTGTCTGAGAGAATGATCTGTTTTGCCTTCCATTTCTCTACCTCTTTATAGGTTTGGGAGCATTCGATAGCTTTGTCTTCCATGTCAGAAATCCTTTCTTCTGTTTGCTCCATTCTGTTACTGAGGGATTCTACTTTGTTTCTCAGATCTTTATGGGCAGCAACTTCTTGTATCAATGTGTTAAAAACTTTGGTCATTTGATCTTTGAATTCCTTGACTTCTTGAGACAATTTTTGAAATGCTCCCAGAATTTCTAATTCCAGTTTTTTCCTCTATCTTATTAATCTTGTTTGCAATCCAAATTCTGAATTAGATTTCTGACATCTCAACCATCTGTTTATGCATAGGATCGTCATTTGTGTACACCAAATTGATTTCGGGGGGGGGGTTTGATCTACTCTGGTTGTTCATGTTTCCAGAGCTTTTCCGCTGATTCTGCCCCATATTTATTTTGCACCATTTGGCTGGATGAGTAGGTAAGGATAAGTTGGGTTGGGGGTTCTAGGAATAGTGATTGACCAGTCCTTTGCCTGTAAGCTGGGACTGGTGTTTGTACCTTTCCCCTAGAGTTTTGCCAACCCGTACTTTGCTACTGCCTGTGAAACTGGGGGCCTTCTTTATGTGGTGGGGTTAAGTGGCTCTGTCTTATTTTCAGCTAGTTTCTGTCTTACCCTAGAGAATTGGTTACTCTGTGTTGGAATCTGAGCTGTGGAGAAATACTAGCAGTTAGGTCACCACGCCCCCTACAGACAACAATTGGAAAAGGAAAATCAAACCTTCCCACTACCACACACCCAGTGTACCACGTTGGGAAGTTCTCGGGTGATTGGCCCAGTTGAAGAGATCCCAATCACTTGTCCCAGCCAGTACCAACCTCAAATCAAAGAGCTGAAAAGTCTCTGGTGACCAGATAGCAGGAGTCTGCTGGCAGCTCTAGTATAACTCGCTCCAGGGCTCTGTGAGCTCAGAAGGGCCCCCTCAGCCAGTAAATTAGTCTGGGAAGGTTGATGCCTCCTTCCCCACCTTGCCCCTCTGTCACACTCAGTCTCTGGTAACCCTGTAGGGCTGTGATCCAGTTCCCTCCAATGAGCAGATGCTCTAGAGGTTTGCGCCTGTCTAGGTCACGAGGGGCTCTGCGGCTCCTCAGCCAGTCCACCAGTTTCTGTCAGTGTTGGCAGGGGGGAGGTGAGGCCTGACAACCTGGGTACTTGATAAAGGCTGGGGTGATTCACTCAGTTCCAGCCCTGTCCCTGATTGATGTTCCTGATAGAACAGAACAAGTTCACAGAATTTCTGCCCTGTGGAAGAGACACTGGGCTGCTAATAGTTCTAACTCAGTCTGTGAGCTTCAGCACTTTGTCTCAGCTGTCATCCCCTGAGGGCCAGGTGCAGCTGAAATTTAGCAAAGCTTTCTTAGCACTGCCGCTCGGTGCCTCAGGGGACCGCCTCTCTAGTTTGGCCTCCTTTTGGCTCACTTTCCTCTCACCACTCCCAAGCCAGAAAAACAGCACAGATCAGCAACAGCCTGCGCCCTGTCCACACCTCTTGAGGAAATGTCCAAGAATCTGCCCTCCATGGGGGACAGACCTCCAGACCTCAGGGTGAGAGTGGAGGGGAGTGCTGGGAGTTCAAACTTGCAGGTAGAGTATATATACAGTTTTATACAGTTTTATGCCTGGCAGCAGAGTGCCATGGCACCCTGTTAGGGGAAGGAGGTCTGGTTTTTAGAGGGTCTCTCCTGTGGGGTAGAGTGGGAGGACATCTGAACTCTGCTTGCTTGTTTGTATGGAGGTATGGCGTATGCTGTGAGCTGATCTCATGGGGGGAGGAGACTCCTGTCCGCTTGGTGATGTGTTCTGTACCTTTTATTTGTATCCTTGTGGTTGCAGGTCACTCCAGCAGGGTTGATGTGCGTTCTTCAACCTTCTTTTTTGGCTCAGTTCCAAACTGTTGGCTTTCTTGCTAAATTTCTGTCCTTTAACTCTCCTTCTGGATGGGAGCATCTGTGGAAAGCTGGCTATAGACCACCATCTTGGCTCCTCCCTCTTTCTTTTCTTTTAAAAAAAATTTTTTTTATTGTTTGGGATTCATTGAGGGTACAAAGAATTAGGTTACACTGATTGTATTTGGTAGGTGAAGTCCCTTTATAATTGTCCCCCAAGAGGTGTGCTACATACTGTGATCCCCCAGCCCTCTCTCTCCTCCCCTCTCCCCACTTGCTCATTTCCCTTAGCCCCCCTTGAATTAGCTCATCTGCTCCCTTCATATTAGAATTGCATACATTGGATTCTTTCTTCTCCTTTCTTGTGATGCTTTACTAAGAGGAATGGTATTCCACCTCCATTCAGGTTAATACAAAAGATGTAAAGTCTCCAACTTTTTTAGTGGCTGTATAATATTCTATGGTATACATATACCACAGCTTGTTAATCCATTCCTGGGTTGGTGAGCATTTAGGCTGTTTCCACGTTTTGGTGATTATAAATTGAGCTGCAATAAACAGTCTAGGGTAAATATTCCAGCCCTGGCCCCAAACTGCAAAACAAAAAGATTGATTTTCTTCTGGTTAGATGCCCGTAATGGGATTAAAGGATCAAATAAATAGGAGGTCCAGTTTGAGTTCTTTGAGAATTCTCCATACTTCCTTCCAAAAAGGTTGTTTTAGTTTGCAGTCCCACCAGCAGTGTAAAGTGTTCCCTTCTCTTCACATCCACACCAGCATCTGCAGCTTTGAGACTTTGTGATGTGGGCCATTCTCACTGGGGCAAGGTGATATCTCAGCATAGTTTCAATTTGCATTACTCTGATGATTAGGGACAATGAGCACATTTTCATGTTTGTTAGCAGTTCATCTTCTTTACAGAAGGTTCTATTCATCAACTTGCTATGGCATAGTTGGGTCTTTTTTTTTGATTAATTTGGCAATAAACCTATAGATCCTAATTATTAAGTTTTTGTCAAATTCATAATATGCACATATCTTTTCCCATTCTGAAGGTTGTCTGTTTGCTTTGATTGTTGTTTCCTTTGCTGTACAGAAGCTTTTCAGTTTAATTAAGTCCCATTTGTTTATTTTTGTTGTTGTTGCAATTGCCAGGGAAGCCTTCTTCAAAAAATTTTTCCCCAGGCTGATATCTTCAAGTGTTTTCCCCATACTTTCTTCAAGAATTTTTATTGTTTCATGCCTTAGATTTAAATCTTTTATCCATCCTGAATCAATTTTCGTAGGTGGTGAGAGATGCAGGTCCAGTTTTAGTCTTTTACATGTGAATATCCAGTTCTCCCAGCGCCATTTACTGAATAAAAGTTCTTTCCCCCAGTGTATGTTCTTTTTTGGTTTATCAAAGATCAGCTGGCTTAAGAGGTTAGTTTCATCTCATGGTATTCTATTCAGTTCCAAATGTCAGTGTCTCTATTTTTGTGCCAATACCATGCTGTTTTGATCACTATGGCCTTATAGTATAGTTTTTATTACTAATAATTGCCTTGGCTATACAAAGTTTCTTCTGGTTCCATACAAAATGATAAACTATTTTTCCAAATCTTGAAAGTATGACGAGGGTGCTTTAATGGGGATTGCATTGAATCTGTAGATTGCTTTGGGTAGTATAGACATTTTCACAATGTTGATTCTTAGCCATGAGTGTGATATGTTCTTCCATTTGTTAATATCTTTTGCTATTTCTTTTCTTAGGGTTTTGTAATTTTCTTTGTAGTCTAGGTTTTGATATCAGGGTGATGTTTGCTTTGTAGAATGTATTGGGGGGAAGATTCCTTCCTTCTTAAATTTTTGGAATAATTTCTGCGGTATGGATATAAGCTCTTCTTTGAAAGTTTGATAGAATTCTGGTGTGAAGCCATCTGGACCAGGACCTTTTTTTGGAGGGGAGATTTTTTATTGTTTCTTCGATCTCAGTTCTTGAAGTCAGTCTGTTCAAGAAATCTATTCTTTCTTGATTAAGTCTAGGGAGAGGGTGTGATTCCAGGTATTGATCCATTTCTTCATATTGTCAAATTTCTGGGCATAGAGTTTCTTGTAGTATTCAGAGATGATCTCTTGTATCCCTGTGGCATCTGTTGTTATTTCCTTTATCATTTCTGATTGAGGTTACCAGAGATTTTCTAGTTAATCTGGGCAAGGTTTATAGATTTCATTTATTTTTTTTAAAACCAACTTTTTGTTTTGTTAATTTTCTGAATGATTCTTTTGTTTTCAATTTTATTAATTTTAGCTATTTCTTTTCTTTTGCTGGGTTTGGGATTAAATTGTTCTTCTTTTTCCAATTCCATGAGACAGTTCATGAGTTTGTTGATGAGCTCTTTTTCTATTTTTCAATTGTAGGCATCTAATGTGATAAATTTCCTTCTTAAGAGTGCTTTTGCTGTATCCCACAGGTTTTGGTAACTTGTACCTTCATTGCTGTTATGTTTGAGGAATAGTCCAGGTCTACAATTGCTTAGTTGGCTTGAGAACCTAGAACCAATGTGTCATGAATTCTTAGAAATATGATATTACCAATGTTCTTAATGCAACAGAGTAGGACAAAGTCTGGAAAAACACAGATATTGATAACTGAGACAAAAAGCAACTTAAACAAGTTGGACTCAGATTGAGAAGCAGTTTTAGGAATAACCATATTTTCCTTTGTACATACATATAAGAGTGACATAGTTCATGACCTGCTTAATTAAGTCTATGTAGGCTTTTTTGATAATTTAAAAGTAATTCTAAGTGATGTGTATTGTGTCCTAATTCAATAGGCACCATTTTTGTGTCTTAGTGATACATAAAATAATGGCATGTCTTTGCACTGATGATGTTTCAGAAACACTGAAATATGACACTAAATGAGGTAGGCAGGTCACAGAACAGTGAGTGTAGCAGAAGCCAGATTTTGAGATACGTAGCTTATCTTAAAAGATAAAAGTATACTTATGCTTGGTGGTATTAGGACATTCCAATGGAAATAATGTAAAACTGAATGATATTCAAATGAAGTTATACCATTCATTTGTTTCTTTTTTTTTTTAAGACAATGCATGTTTATTGATTTATTGTTTATTTTCTTCATTTGTTGCTTCAATAAACATTTTCTGGGTGGGTTCTATGAGCTGGTTTGTACCCTAGGTTCTAGGGGTTTCAGGAGTTGAATCTGGTGTGAAGAGATTAATACACAGACACGCAATTACAATAGAATGGGAAAATTGCCACAATCAAGATAGTCACAAGAGGAAGGTTCTGGAAATTGGCAGTTTGAAAATTGTATATATAGAGAAATGGCTAAGACTCTAGAGGGGATAAAGTTACCCAAGGTTCTTGCTTCTCCATTCTTGTGATACTTTGCTAAGAAGAATGTGTTTCAACTCTATCCAGATTAATACAAAAGATGTAAAGTCTCCCTCTTTTTAGTAGCTGAATATTATTCCATGGTGTACATATACCACAGCTTGTTATTCCAAGCCAATGTACTCAATTCTGCTTTGAGGGAAATTGATGACCTAGTACATGGTGGAGGGATGGGGGGATGAAGGAGTGATTGGGGGGGAATGGGGCCATGGTGAGAGGGAAGAAGGAAGGGGTGGGGGTTCATAATGTGTGACACACCTCTTGGAGGGACACAATTATAAGATGGACTTTACCTAACAAATGCAATCAGTGTAATGTGGTTCTATCTACCTTCAATGAATCCCCAACAATGAAGAAATTAAAAAAGAAAAGAAAAAATAGTTACCTAAGAGGTTTTAGTCCAGAACCTGCAGGAAACAAAACAAAACAGCCCTTATTCTTCAGAACTAAAGGTAAGAAAAGAAGAAGAGGAGGACAAGGGGCTAACATTTCCTGGAAACTTTCCAGTGCCAAGTATCACACTGTTGCTTACATATGTTACCCATTTAACACTCACAACCTGTAAAGAGTTAACTATTATTGCTTCCCTTTGCAGATAAGGAAACTGACCCACTTAAAGCTTGAGAAACTTGCTTAGGCTGTTTGCTCAAATGTCATCTTCTCACTGAGATGTTCCTGATCATCCCATTTAAAATTACAACCCACCCCCTATTTCCATGTCAGTCTTTATCTGTTTTCACTTTTATTGTTAAAGCAGAGCATATGTTGCCATCTGATGTGCTATAAAATTTATTTTTTATTTATAGTCTGTTTCTCCCTAATAAAAATGTCAACCCCATGAAAGAAAGACTTCCCCCCCTATTTTGTAATTGTGATGTTCCTACCACATGGCATTCTCTCACAGAGTAGGTCCTCAATATTTCAGAAATAAATTTATGTAGCAGAAGAGCCATAATGGGATTTGAACCTTCCATTCTCTCATGCATGAGGCTCTGAGCTAAGCACACTGAAGATGAAAGAAGTCAAAAAGGTGGGAGCAGGGTGAGCATAGGAGAGCTTCACACGGGCTGGTGATCAAGAAATAGGTGGGCGACCATCAATGACTAGAAAGAAAGGAAGACCAAGAGCTTGGAGGTCACTAATGATCCAGAAGAACCTACTGGAGGAGAGAAAACAGGGGTGCAGAGTTAAATAGAGGGAGGTCAAGAACTAGTGGTAGAAGGTCTAAAGCTGTTAGCTAAGCTTGACCCCAAGAGGAAGGCTCTAAGATCTACTATTCCAGAACTTTCACTACAACCCATTCCCCTTCCAAGCCTTTGCATGATCTCATTTTTAATCCTGATGACAACTCCATGAAGTCTATGCACATTTTTGTAGGTGAGTAAACAGAGGTTGACTAACTTATCCAAGGTCATCCAGTGGGAAAATAGAACTCAAGTTTATTCAGTCTTAGGGGCCCAGCTTATAACCTCTATTCTTCACTAGTAATAAATCTCATAGATAAATCTTTGGGTACACTCAGTTACATTCTTAGTTTGAATTATTCAAAGTGGAATTGTTGGGATAAAGAACAGGTACTGTTATGAGACCTTATTTCCTTTTTTACTACCAAAACTTTTTTTTAAGTGCATCTGGGCATGATAATGGTAGCTAATAGCACCCTCCCTGAGCAATCTGCATTCCAGGGCTGGCCCATGGAGTTAGTAAGTCATTAGGACTCAAGGAGTTGGGACCCTTCACAGCTGTAGGTGAGACGTGCTCTCTGCTGGCCTTGGCTCTCTAGCGCATTCCCAGTTGGGTTTTTTCTGGCCACTCTTCTCATCCTATCTCCACTAAGGGGAATTAATGTTATGAGGAGTCACTGGAAAAATGACAAATCTGGGGTGAGGGTGCAACCCAACAAAAAGGTAAATCTCTCTCCCTCCCATGGGTAGGTTTCCAAATGCTTTCCAGAAGGCCCTGTTTTCCTTTCTTCCTCCCTCCTTCCATTTCTTTTTCTTCATTCTCCCTCTTCTTCCTCTTTAGGCTGAAGCGTTTTCTAAAGAAGAAAATGGAGAATTATATGAATGAGAAAAAGGCCAAATCTCATGCCAAATAACAGGGATAAAGTACCAATGTGCAGCAAACAGCCTCCAATGCTCTTACAACAATCTGGTTGGGGGCAGTGGGGAGGTCCTGCTTGTAGTTTAAACCCAAATCACGATCCTCTGGGGCTATCAGGGGAATCAGCAAGGAATAATGAGATACACACTGGGCTTAAGGCAAACATTGAAATCCAAGTGGCAGCCCCAGCTGTAATCCCTCATGAAAACCCAGAGACAAAGACAGGTTATTTATTTGATTTGTAATCATAAAAGGCCTCTCTAGGTTAACTGATTTGGAGGAGGGAGATAAAGCTGGCTTTCTTGTAAGAAGACTGAAAACATGCGAGGAAAACCACTCTCCTCTAACCTGGAGGCTGGATTGGAAGGGTCTTTATCAAAATGTTATTCTTTTTTCCAAAAGGCATTCATCATTTTCAACAAGGTTTCATCCTGATGTCGTAAAGCAAAGTCTTGCCGGAGGCTGGTTAAACTAGCGGCATTCAGGAAAAAATGAATCCTTCTGACCTAGATCCAGGGAGCTGTCACTGTGATTAATTAGCTCCGACAGTCCCAGGTGGGTCATACGATGGAGGCATTCTCACCTACTGTTTGTGCTTTGTCAATGACAAGTCTTGGGCGCAGGTCCCCCGCCCTTCATCCTCGTTTTGTAAATGGCTGCCTTTACCTCTAACTTTGGGACGTCAGTGGGCAGGATTTGGTTTACAACTTGGAGAGATGAGCGTCCAGGCAGAATCTGTACCTAATTTGCCCTGTGACCTTAAGCAAGTTTCTTGGTACATCTTGTACCTAGTTTTCTCAGACATAGCATGACTCCTAAGGCCCCTCATTGTTGGGCCATTGTCTGTCTACATCTTCAACGTTCTCTCTCCTTCTTTTCCATGCCAGCATTAGGAAGCTTCCTTCAGCTCTTGCTTTCTTTTTTTTCTTTTTCTTTTTTATTTTTTTTTGAGACATAGCCTCAAGCTGTCACCCTGGACAGAGTGCCATGGCATCCACAGCTCACAGCAACCTCCAATTCCTGGGCTCAAGCGAGTCTCTTGCCTCCGCCTCCCAAGTAGCTGGGACTACAGGCGTCCGCCACAACGGCAGGCCATTTTTTGGTTGCAGCCGGCATTGTTGTTTGATGGGCCTGGGCTGGATTCGAACCCGCCAGCTCAGGTGTACGTGGCTGGTGCCTTAGCCCGTTGAGCCACAGGTGCGGAGCTGCTTTCTTTTTTTTTTCTTTGTTATCATTTGCATTTCAGGTCAATGTGAGGGTACAAACAACCAAGTCACAATATATGCATTTGTTAGGTAGAGTCCCTCTTGCTCTTTCGACTTCCCTTTTTTCCCCCATGCCTCTAGCCATGGCCCAAGCAAGACCTTCCTTGTTCTATTCCAGAATTTGATTTCCTCTCCTTTCCAATGGGTTAATTCCTGCATTTCCTTCAAGCCTGAATTTCAGTAGGGCTCTCTTTGCAAAGCCTTGCTGCATCCCTCTCTGGTGAGCAAAGTTCCCCTGTGCACCTCTCCCTCGGTCCTCTGTGTTTCCCTGCAATGTGCTTGTCATGACTTTGGGATAACTGAATCTCTGCTTCCCTATGTGGACCACGAGCTTCTTGAAGTCAGGAAAGGGTCATCTTTCTCATCACAGTAGGAGTGGTGCGTAAGTACAGTGTCTGGCACATGGGAGAGGCCCAACATGTAATGAGCTATGAGAGGAAATAAGGAGAATCGTATTAGATGAACAGCACACACTTTTTGAGTATAAACTCTCTATCTTAATATGCTGAAAGCTTCATCGCTTCCCCCCATTCCCAGCCCCACATGCATGCAGATGGTGCTAGGCTTTTGATACACACTTACTGAGAAGTAGGAAATGACAGACAGTTACTATAAATTAGCCATGTCTTTAACTTAATGTGTATTTTATTGATCACCAGGATAGCAAACATCATTTGAAAATAAAATTCATACATATAAGTAGTGGGATACTCTATCAGAGGCTAACGTTATGTGTGTTTTTAATGTTTTTCCAGTGACAGAGGTATAATCATGCTGCTTTGGAATCATCAGAAGCTGTATTTCCCTCTCTCCTTCTCTCCCCAATTCTCCCTGATGGAGGGGGTATGGGAAACTCATAATCACTTGCAAGGTTTCTCTTGAAAGAAAAAATCACTTTGAGCCACCAATAACTATTATTCCCAGTAGCAGTGGTAGGACTGGAAGTATTATTACTCGCTTAGATGATGGCTGGTGCCCCACAATTTGAGGAAGAGTGCGTAGAGTCTCTGTGTGGAGAAAGTATAAAGAAAATCTGCCTGATTCCAAAGGGAAAATAAACAGCATTTCTGGGTGAAAGAACTGGCAGATATAAGATATCCTAATGTCTGGGGGGGTTTGAACCTCAAAAGCTAAAGCTAAGCACTCCCATCTTGTAATCATTTCAGTATCTTAGTGGTAAGTGCTGAATGAATAGGACCACCTCGTTCCAGGGAGCCACAATGTCTATAGCCAGTTGCCAGGTCAACACCTGTAGTCATTCAATGGCAACATGGTGGTGTGATGAGAAGCCACAGTGGCAGAAGCCTGGGCAGTCCCCAGTCTCTCTCTGTCCACTTAGATGAGAAACCAGCTTGACACCCCCCTGGACTACAGAAGTCCCTGAGGATTTTGGACAACACAAACAAAGGGATTCCTGGAAGGAAGATACTGAATTATTTTGCTAATAACTTTGGTAGGATTTGCTTATGAAAAATCAAAAGAAATGAGTTCTACAGGTGGGAAACAGCAAGAACAAAGGGAAGGAGGTGAGAAAATGTGGGTTGGGAGGAAACAAGGGGAGCTCGGCTTAGTTTAATTCATAAAGAAAAGATAACACGTGATAGTTGAGAGACTGGATCTTGGAGCCAAAAACATTCAAGTTTTTTTTTTTTTTTCACCTCTTGGATAGGCATGGCCTGATTTTTAATTTTCTTTCCTCAACACTTTGTTATGAAAACTTTTCAATATTCAGAACAGAACAGAGTGCCAAGGATCCCAGAGATTAAGCAACTTGTCTAACGTCAATATGTTAGTAAGTGGCATATCTGGCGATCAAATTCAAGTCTAGCCCCTACTATATAGCCAAGTAGCTCCCAGTGCCCTCACAGAATACACACAAAAAACTTTAGGAATAATTTTAAAACAAACATTTGAAGCACTTCAGGATAACTAAAAACAAAAGACACAGGAGGGTAGGGGAGTGGACCTTAATCTCTGGGCCCCTCAGTACTCTGATCTATAAAATGGGGAGGATCATCATAATATAGATCACATAAATTTGGTCTGGATAAGATGATTATTTAGTGAGGATTGAGTGAGGTAACTTAGAGGGCTTAGCAAAATGCCTGACACATAGTAAATGCTCAATTAACAGTAGGTGTTGTTGATAATTATTAGAGCCAATGCATGAAGCAGTGGAAGATGGAAAGGTGGGCTGGCTATGGGGCAAAGAAATTTGAATTTTATTTGAAGTGCATTATAGGCCATGAAGTGACATTTTTTTTCTGCTGTGGGTTAGATCTATATAATCAATTCTTTCAGGGCCGAAAACCTTCCTCGACTTCGAATATGATTGTGCCTTTCTGAGGTTCTGGTGGGTGCAGACTTTTCTGTGTATCATTCTCTGTATCTCCTCCTTGTGACATCAGTGGTGCTGTCTTTAAGAGTTGTCTGTGTTTCATGAGCAACCATTTTTCTCTGTCTTCAAGGATGCCTGTGTGTTGGCATACCTGCTGTACTCTATGAGACAGAAGCTAAATGGTTGTGAGACTTACGGTGAATTGCAGAACACACATGCTTTTCAGATATGTACTACATTAGACTCATAACCTGAAGGCCCCATTGGACTTGTGTATTTCAATCTTTACACTATGTGAGGAAACTCTCATCCATGTGAAATGGGAAATGAAGTCAGGAGGTTAATGTGCAATGGGTGATCAAATCATGACCTTTCTACCTTCCAGAAATCCCTCAAATCTTGCCCCTTCTCTATGTCTTGATACTGATATTACTCTAGTTCAGATTATCTTCACTCCTATCAGGACATTTTCAAAAGCCTTAATTATCCCTTCCTCTAGCGTCTCATTCTTTTGTTCTGCCCTGTACATCACTATTATAAATGCCTTTAGGTATAACATTCCTTTGCTCAGAAAACATCGAACATTACAGGCCACAGATTTATAAACTTTTGTATAGTTCACTCAAGGCCTCCCACACTGGTCATTTAATTGTCCATTTACTAATTTATCAGTCATGCTCCCTTCCCATGAGATATCTCCCTGTGTCATTTCTTAACTTTAGATAATAATAATAATAATAATGATTTTTTTTAATATTCATGTATCACCAATGACAAGACTCACTCTCACTTAATAATGGCTTTTCAGGAAGAAAAGAAACACCACTACTCTAAATCAATGAACATTTTAAAACATACGTAATTTCAGGACACAACTCCCTTCACTATAGCTTCAAAGAAAATGAAATACCTAGGTATATACCTAATAAAGGAGGTGAAGGACCTCTATAAAGAAAATAATGAAATTCTAAGAAGGAAAACAGCAGAGGATCTTAACAAATGGAAGAACATACCATGCTCATGGAAGAATCAACATTGTTAAAATGTCTATACTTCTCAAAGCAATCTACCTATTTAATGCCATCCCTATTAAGATACCAACATCGTACTTTCAAGACTTGGAAAAAATGATTCTGCATTTTATATGAAACCAGAAAAAAACTCACATAGCTAAGGCAGTTCTTAGTAATAAAAACAAAGCTGGGGGACATCATCATACCAGATTTTAGGCTGTACTACAAAACCATAGTGGTCAAGATGGCATGGTACTGGCACAAAAATGGAGACAGAGACATTTGGAATTGAATAGAAAACCAGGAAATAAAACTAACATCTTACAACCACCTAATCTTCGATAAACCAATCAAGAACATACCTTGGGGGAAAGACTCCCTGTTCAATAAATGGTGCTGGGAGAACTGGATATCCACATGTAAAAGACTGAAACTGGACCCTCACCTTTCTCCTCTCACAAAAATTGATTTGAGATGGATTAAGGACTTAAATTTAAGGCATGACACCATAAAAATCCTGAAAGAAAGCATAGGAAAAACACTGGAAGATATCGGCCTGGGGAAAGACTTCATGAAGAAGACTGCCATGGCAATTGCAACAACAATGAAAATAAACAATGGGACTTAATTAAACTCAAAAGCTTCTGTACAGCTAAGGAGACAACAGCCAAAGCAAATAGCCAACCTACCCAATGGGAAAGGATATTTGCATATTTTGAATCAGACAAAAGCTTGATAACTAGGATCTATAGAGAACTCAAATTAATCCACATGAAAAAAGCCAACAATCCCAACAATCCCATTGCCAATCAATGGGCAAGAGACATGAATAGAACCTTTTCTAAAGAAGACAGACGAATGGCTAACAAACATATGAAAAAATGCTCATCATCCCTAATTATCAGAAAAATGCAAATCAAAACCACCCTGAGATACCATCTAACTCCAGTGAGAATGGC
>CAUYON010114661.1:0-22008 GCA_963573935.1 Arctocebus calabarensis | reverse complement strand
CCTTCCTTCATCCCCGTCAGGTTCTTCTTTTTTATTGTAGTAGAATGCTTCATCCAAAATGTTATATGGGGAGGTATTAGTGAAATCTTTTCACATCTAAAAGAAAAGACTTCCTCTCACCTCAGCAGCAATCTGCATCAGGAACAAAAAGACATTATTATTTTTTGTTGTTGTTGTTGTTGTTGTTGTTGTTGTTTTAGAGACAGAGTCTCACTTTATCGCCCTGGGTAGAGTGCCGTGGCGTCACACTGCTCACAGCAACCTCCAGCTCTTGGGCTTCAGCGATTCTCTTGCCTCAGCCTCCCGAGTAGCTGGGACTACAGGCACCCGCCACAGCGCCCGGCTATTTTTTTGTTTTGCAGTTCGGCCGAGGCCGGGCTTGAACCCGCCACCTTCGGTATATGGGGCCGGCGCCCTGCTCACTGAGCCACAGGAGCCGCCCAGACAAGCCACTTTCGATATTAAAAATTAGCTTGAGGCTCGGCGCCTGTGGCTCAATGGGCTAAGGTGCCAGCCACGTACACCTGAGCTGGCTGGTTCGAATCCAGCCCGGGCCCGCCAAACAACAATGACGACTGCAACCAAAAAATGGCCGGGCGTTGTGGCGGGCGCCTGTAGTCCCAGCTACTTGGGAAGCGGAGGCAGGAGACTCGCTTGAGCCCAGGAATTGGAGGTTGCTGTGAGCTGTGATGCCACCGCGCTCTATCCAGGGTGATAGCTTGAGGCTCTGTCTCGAAAAATAAATAAATAAATAAATATTAGCTTGAAAATAACTACCTTTTAAAAATTTCAGATTAATGTAAGGATACAGATGATTGGGTTACATTGTTTGTGTTTGTTAGGTAAAGTTCAAGTTGTAGTTGAGTTCCTTGCCCAGGAGGTGTGCCGTGTACTCCTGCATTGTACCTATTAACTGAGACCCCGCCAAGCCTCCTTCCTCCGCCCCCTCCTCCGTCCCCCACTTGAACTAAATTATGTTTTTCTCTCATGTGGGTGTGCAGTTGAATAACCACCTTCTTGATCGGAGCTATAATCTAATGCAACTGTCAGGGAAATGATCCCAAACCCATACCAGCTGATTGGAATAGAGAACATAGCTTCAAACCCAAATGCACCATTAAGGCCTGGCCCCAGCCTTTATGTATTTTTAGTTTTAAGGTGTTGGAGCTTTTTAAATTACGCACTATTATTATTTTCCTTTACCTGGAAAGGAATCATTTTTAAAGCCAAAGACCAAAAGTTACAAGCACCCCCACACATTTATTTTAAAACTGGGAATTTCCTTGAGGCCTGGAATTTGCTGTCTGGGTTCCAGATTTGGGGGTAATTGTTGGGCTCCCCTCTCAGCCCCTGCCCACCCTCCTGGCACCATCTGTTCAGCAGAGCCCAGCTTCCCAGAGGTCTGGGCCAGCTCTCTCCTGGTAACTCTGCCTGGGGAGAAAAGCAGCTCTGATGACCCAGGAGATCAAAGATAGAGCCCAAAGTGCTTACAGTGTCAGCTTTTGCTCCCTGGAGGGAAGGGCTGTATCTCTCTCTATGACTGCAAAACCAACAGTAGCTTTGTGAATGACTGGCCCCGTTGGCACCTCCAGGCTCAGGAGCCCAGCTGCCAACCCCAGGAAGGGAGAGAGGGAGGCTATGGACAGAACACCCAACTTGAGAACAAAGCTATCAGCCCCATCTTTGCAGGGTATCAGCCTCGCCCTCACACCTGTCAGGCGGGGCCTTCTCTTTCTTGGTTAACTTCTTTGTTCACCTAGTTCAGCACTGGCACACAGGAGACTCTTGGGGCTGTGGCTTGTTAGCAGCCCAGTTTTGTGACAAGACCTTGAAATCTGCAATCAAGAGATCTAGATTCTTCTAGGTCGATATTCTTCTTACACCTGTGACCAGTTGGTTGTGAGTGCCTCAATTTCCTCATGTTTAACATGAGGCTAAGAGCTCAGCTCCTGTGTTACCAGGAGTCAGCCAGGCTGATATTTCCCACTTATGTGATCTCTCTGATACCTCAGTGTTCCTTATCTGTAAAATGGGTTAAAGTGGTTCCTGTTCACAGGATCATTAGGAGAATTAAATGAAGCCCTGTTTATAAAGAGCTTAGTACAGCATCTGTCACATACTAAACCTTACCCAGCATCTACTGAGCAGAAGGTGCTGGGGTTACAGAGATAAGGCACAGAGCTCACAGTATGGTAACTGTGAAGAGAATCAAATGAAATAACAATTGCAAAAGCAAATCAGGTCATTAACCCCACACACACTCTCCACTGCAAGCATCTTGTGTGTGTGTGTGCCCTCTGCATGACACGGGCCCTGTCCACCTCTCGAGTCCTTTGTTCGTTTTCCTCCAGCCACAGTGGAGGACTCCTTTTTAGTCTTTGCTACCTCAGTTCTTGCAGTCTTTCTGCTTCGAACTGTGTCCTCACACAGGCCTTTCTCCAGCCCCACCCAGACCTCCTGAATCAGAAACTCTGGGTGTGTGGCTGGCACGCTGCACCACTGATGCACAGGTGACTCTAAGGCACCCAGAAGCTAAAGAACTGTCAGACTGAAACACCCTTCTCTCTGCTCTTCTTTGGGTCGGCCCCTCCCAACAGGGAGGACTTCTACCTTCCTCTGCTCAGAAAAGCACCTGCTGCCAGAAGAGGTGTGTAAGACAGGCTGTATTTTCATTTTTGATTTATCATTTAGTTTAGAAGAAATTACTGGCTTCCTTACAAAGCCAGTTTGGAATAGCCATACCAGGGGAGCAGTTCTGGATGGGTGACATTGTCAGGAGCTGGAGGCAGGCACAGTGACATCGAGGTTCCTGTCATTTCAGAAAGAGAACAAAGTGCAGAGGCCTGGAGCTGGTGAGCTGGTTTAAGTGGAGAGAGACTGAGTCACTTGGGGGATATTTACCACTTAATGTAAAAGCAGAAATGTTAAAGATGTAATTAACAGCGCTACTCTAATCTTAACAGTAGCTAAGAACAAACTTAAACATTAGCCGGAAGGTAACAAAATAGCCCCAGGGGAAAAAAGAAAATCTGGAAAGTTGTTGCTAAAAACAGTTACATTAGTGCTATCTAGGACGTCTTTTTTCTTCCTTTTGACACACTATCTCATCGTGGATTATAAAAAACAAACCAGAAAAAACCTTCACCAATATATGGCTGTTGTCTGAATAATCTGCAAATGCACATGTTGCTGAATTACCCTGGGTCTGCATCCGCAGGCACTATCACAATTACTGACCAGTAGCAGCTTCCTCTCAGGAGAAGAAGAGAATCTGGAAAGAAAGAAGACGACTCCACCAGGTGCCATTTTTATCTATGTGAATGCAACAAGGTCACAGACCAGGAGGAAAGCCACACAGGCTAGCTGGGCACGGAGGGAGCCCAGGACGCCACTGGGAGGGCAGACCGCCCATCCGGAGTGCTTCTGAAGAGCTAATGTAATTGTCAGGGCCCTGAGGAGCCACAAATAGAACAAAGGGAGGAAAGGAAAAATCAATGCACAGTAAAGAGGAGGAAGGGAGGCCGGCAATATCTGAATCTTGCTGGCAAGAAAAGGAAACAGGTGGTGGCACCTGGGAGCAGGCAACATTCACAGACCGCTTTGTCTTCTCTAAGACACTCCAAGGAAGACACGATCATCCATCTTCCACGCGCTGGGGGATCGAGAGTCAGAAAGATTATATAACTTGCTCAAATTATAAATAAAAGCATTGAGATTTGAGCCCGGGGTCCCAATCCCTCATCCCCAAACTCTTTCTAATCCACTATGGTTGTCTGGTGGGTGAGGGCATGCCCGGGATATGAGCCCAGGTGAGTTTGGGAGCAGAGAGGACCACTTCGCCTGTGTTTATGGGGTTGGCTTCCCAAGGCTGATTCACCTGGGAAACAGTCTCTGGGGAAACTCGACTCCCTCTCTCCCTGCCCTGCACAAACTGATGTGTATCTCTCTGAGAGCAGCTGCTGTGCGCCCAGGCAAAGGCCCACCTTTCTCCTTGGGTTTGCTCCTTTCTCCCTTTTCTGGAGGTGTGCAGTAGAGGGAGGCACTCAGAGAAGCAGGAAACGACGACTTTGGGGCTCTCAAGGCTGAAATCGCCCTTCCTTGCTAGTTGACTCTCCTCTGGGGAAAGTAGGGACTCACATTTATTGACCCACCCTAAGCCCCTGGGACCCCGTCTTGCGTCTTGCCCCTCTCCCTCCCTCACACTCTGGAGCGTCCTCCCCCACCTTGGAGAGTAAAACAGAACTCAATAAATCAAAGTGGTTTCCCCAGCAACAGTGGAGAAGCAGGTTTACTTATGTCAGGTAAATAATACATGAGCTTGAGCTGAGAAATACAGCAACCAAGTTCATGTTACTAACGGGTTCACTGAACCTGGAGGCTGGGCTTCGGAGCTGCAGTCCCAGGGGATAAGGTTGCAATTCCCAGCCAGCTCCTCCTTTCCAAAGGAATTCTTTCTGTATTCAGGTTTTCTTATTTGGGGTTGATTTTCTGGTGTTTTTTTTTTTTTTCTTTTATCCTGTTCTCACTGTACTATTTTCTACTCCCTAAGCCAAACTGCCTCTGCCTTTGAGAGCCAAGGGACTAGGCACCCATTTTCCACGTGGCTTCTCCCTCTTTAAGGATGGGGTACGTATTCTGCAAAGCCAGGAGTGCAACAGAGACCTGACACCGAGCTGGCTCCCCAGTCTTCTCAGGTCTGCCAGGAGATGGTTTGTTTCCAAATCCATTAGGTATACCTGACAGGTCGGCCAGGTCCCCACGCTCCCTGGAACAAATGGACTCTGCCAAGAAGAAATGTAAGCTGAACCCAATTGTGAAAGAACAACTTGTGATAAAGATTGTGTGCTCCTCCCCACCCCCAGAATAACTGATACTGAATCTACATCTCTCTACCCTCCCAGAAGATATTTTACTTTCTCTGATTTGTTCTCTGTAAATAGGGTCTTTTTCTAACTTTTATAAATACCAAATTATAGAATAATGTAGAAAACTCTTCGTCACTTGCACAGCACTCTCCCAATTTAACATGCTCCCCCAACCTGCTCCCCCCAAATAATCACTCATTTAGATGATGGAAAATTTAATATAAGGAGAATTTTTTTTTTTTGAGATAGCATCTCACTCTGTCACCCTGACTAGAGTGCTATGGTGTCATAGCTATCAGCAACCTCAAACTCTTAGTCTCGAGCGATCCTCTTGCCTCAGCCTCCTGAGTAGCTGGGACTGTAGGCACCTGCCACAACCCGGCTATTTTTAGAGATGGGGTCTTGCTCTTGCTCAGGCTGATCTCGAACTCCTGAGCTCTTGTGATCCTCCTGCCTTGGCTCCCTGGAGTGCTGGGATTACAGGTGTGAGTCACCACACCCAGCCACAAGGAGAAACTTTACATCATCATGATAATAAACTGGAAGGGCTTTGGGGGGAAAGGTGAAGATTTGGTCTTGGCCTCCAAAGTCGAGTGAGATGACGTGCTAGCAGGTGTAACACAGTAACTGATCTGTGGTCTCGTCCTTCTGTCCCAGCAGATAAATGCAGAATAGCTGGGCCTCTATTTACCTTATGTCCTTGCCCCTCGGCACACTGCCTTGCACACAGTAGATACCATCCAGAAGAATAAGATAGTAAAGAAAGCTGGTGAAAACATCTGGTTCCCATGTGGAAAAAAATTAAGATGCAATGAAATTTAGACAACTCTTGTCATTTATTTTGTCTGCTCTGACATATTTATAGCATTATTAAATGGCCTGCAGCAGATATTGTACACAATATCAAAGTGTTAATGAGTAACTGTCCATGGAAATGCTCCTGTTACAAGCCTCTCCGTCTCTCAGGTGGAAAGGAGTAATTCACAGTGACAAGAGACACCGCACTGTGGTGCAAAATGCGGCAAGTCCTCAGTGAGTATCATAGCAACCTCGCTGGTCTAGGAAAATTATAGTAATGTTGCATTAAAACCTGAAAACTGAACAGCAAAATTTGTTAGGAAAAAAACTACAGGGTTAAAAAAGATAAAAAGAAGACCTGGTAACAAAAGTAAACAGAACAACTAAAAAACCTTCCAATCCCTCTTGAAGCAGCTGAGGTAAACTCATCTAGATTGAAGCAATGTCTAACTTGTGCTGAAGTAAGCTGGGGGATTTCGGTCAGGACTGAACGTTTGTTTCGTTGATCCAGGATTACATAGTCACCACTAAACATTATGACAGGTACGTAAGAAATGGAAACAGACTAACCGTCAGCTGACGAAATGATGAAAGGTGTAACTGGGGGATGCCACCCTGTCTGCTGTGGATCCCACAGACAGGTATATAACGATTGTACAGCAGTGGTCAAGCCACAAATGTCGGCTGATGCGTGTGGACTTGTGCAATATGATAGCACAAACTAAAGTATGCTCTGGAAAATCACCACCACAAATTGTCCTGGGATTGAGTCGTGATAGCAGACCAACAAATCCTGTGCTACTGAGCACAAAGTCTGTCTGTTGGAAAATATGGATAATTACTGGGGAAGTTATTGAGAGACTCACAAAGTCCTGGTAGGAGCATCCGAAAACCTATTTAAAAAAAAATAATAAAACAATGTGTGATTCTGGCAGAATAGCCTTACAGTAATCATGGAACCCGAGAGCTCCTGTAGTAGTAGAATCTGCTGCCCTTCTAGACACTGAGGAGGTTTCCCGACATTCACCGCCCATCTTTCAGGTACCAGGATGCTTTGGCATTGATTCAAAAGGCAATGCATCTCGATAATTGCCATATCAGTGTGACATTCTTGTCCCAACAACAGATTGTTTTCACGTTCTTGGCTGATATAGAAGGGGCTGTTACAAGTCACACAAATGTTATACATTAAAGTTTCACAGTATAGGCTCGGCGCCTGTGGCTCAACGGGCTAAGGCGCCAGCCATGTACACCTGAGCTGGCAGGTTCGAATCCAGCCCGGGCCCGCCAAACAACAATGACAGCTGCAACCAAAAAATAGCTGGGCGTTGTGGCGGGCACCTGTAATCTCAGCTACTTGGGAGGCGGAGGCAGGAGACTCGCTTGAGCCCAGGAATTGGAGGTTGCTGTGAGCTGTAAAGCCACAGCACTCTATCCAGGGTGACTGCTTGAGGCTCTGTCTCAAAAAAAAAAAAAAAAAAAGTTTCACAGTATATTTAGTACTTTCAAAGCACTATTGTGCTTTTATTAAACTTATATCTTGATTTATTTTCTCTCATTTTATTACCCCATGAAAACTATGGAACTAGTCGGAGGACATTTTTTTTTTTCCTGAAAGAGTCTCATTCTATTACCTGGGCTAGATGGAATACAGTGGTGTCATCATAGTTCACTGCAACCTCAAATACTTGGGCTCAAGCAATCCTCCTGCCTCAGTCTTCCACGTAGCTGGGACTACAAGTTTGAGCTACCACACCTGGATAATTTTTTCTATTTTTAGTAGAGATGGGTCTTGCTCTTGCTCAGACTGGTTTCAAACTCTTGACCTCAAGTGATCTTCCTCCGTAGCTCCCAGAGTGCTGGCACTACAGGCATGAGCCGCCACGCCGGCCCTTCCACTGTCTTAAATCCCTCTCTTTGTGGCCAGACTCCACCGAAGCTATACTGGGACATTGATTCTTTACATGCTTTACCCTGAGTTACCCCAATAGTAGCTAGAAAATTGCAAAACCTTCACTTCACTTCTGTGTAAAATGTGCAATCTGCATGGACCCAAGACGTGAGGTACTCCCTCCCTCCCATTCCACAGCCTTCCCTGCCACATCCCCAGGGACCAGGCTGCCCTGGGCTCTGAAGCACCTGACCCCATCCTGTGCCTCTCCATAACTACAGAGGGTAATTTAGGAGTCTGGGTGTAGGGAGTGCCAATCGAACTAGCCACCCAGAGGGAGGCCCCACCCACAGAATCACCTGCCAGTGGGGGAGTCAGGTTGGTGGTGAGCTGCAGAGCTCAGAAGAGAAACCAGTTGCAGAAGGGCAGGGGCCAGGCAGGACTGGGCAGTGCTCACCAAGAGGCCTCCCCACAGAGACCCCTGCCCCCTCAAGCACATCCCTGTGTCAGCTAAAATCCAAGGGATACCACTTTCAAAGGCAACAGGCGTGGCCTGTGACCTAAGCCTCTGAAGCATTTTTGGGGTGTCTGGGGAGGCATAACCACAGTCTCTAAGCACTGTCGGAATTTTCGCCCTCAGACCGTCCTCTGTGGACCAGGCTTCTCCACCCATCCCCACGCCTGGCTCCTCTCCCAGTTTCTCCAGAATTCTTTTCTGCTCCCAAAATACCACAAGCTCCAGTTCAACTGTACCGACCCCCTGCTCAGGCTCCTCCTCCCCCAAACTAGCTCTGCCCTTGAAAGGAAAACCAAACCACACTCTGGGACTTGGCCCCCACCTCTGGACCACCACTGCCACGGGCCTACCTGCCCGTCAGCCTTCAGAGGATGGCCGAAGCCTGATCCGAGGAGGAAGCATCAGAATACAGAGTCCTGGCCCAGGACCTGTAACTACTATTCCATCTTCCCCCATCCTCCAACTCCCAACTTACAGTCTCACACCCAAGCTCCGCCACCCACCTTGGGCACATGTTGGGATCTGGGGACCACCTTTGCATGCAGCTTCCCGTATTCACAAAGGCTTGCAGGGCAGGTGACAGATAAGGAAACTGAGGCTCAGAGAGCATAAGAGGTGAGTGCACAGGGGAGAAAGGTGGTGGTGGGTGCAGGGAGGAGCCTCTATCTCCTGTCCCCCGGCCAGCACTCAGACGTTACGGTGCCTCTGCACTGACCCACAGTCCCATTTTTGCCAAGAAGGGACGTCTCCTTTGCAAGCCCTGTTTAGGTCTTTGGCAACTGAGGCACACGTTGTTCTCCTCCCTACCCTTGACCTTCAGCAGGGAAGTGACTGTAAGTGACAGCAGCCCCAGGAAGTTGGGGGTCTCCTCAGATCTGCTTGTCAAGAGCTGTGGGAACAAGGAAAAGACAGAGCGACCAGAGTCAAGCCCAGGGCTCCCGAGTGTGAAAGTACAGCCCCCCCCTTGGTGTCACGTCCTACCGTGGAGCTGCTGCAGCCCTGTCCGCGGCATGAGCACCGCCCCACTCTGAGCTCCTATTGATGAAAGGCTTGAACTGCCTTGCTCAGCCTCCAAGACTTGGCGGCCTAATGGGATGCAAATTGGAATTTGCTCCCATAAAGATGTATTATGCATGGACTTTCTATTAGGTTTCACTTGAGAACTCATCATCCATCACCCCAGCAGGCCTGAACAGCCCCAGGCCTGTGTCAGCAGTTTCTCGTCACTGGTGTCTGATACCAAATGCAGCAGCTCCCTGACTGGAGGGTCTTGAGGACTCCAGAGGTTTGGGACGTGGCCCAGTTGGAGTGGGAGTCCATTTGCTGGAATCCTCTGAGGTTGTCCTGCCCACAGTTGGGACCGTCTCTGGTGGGAGCTGGATAACTTGACTTCTTGCAAAAATGCCCTGTAAAGTGGAGGAATCCCTGGTGCTGAACTTGCTGGTGGTGGGAAGGGGAGGTTCTGGCAGGAGGGGAAGAGGGGGAGACAGCTTTCATCTCAGTCCCAGACTTGAGTCCGGGAGGGCCAGAACCTTACGGTCTGACACACAGGGGTAAAGACAGTCCTGAGTCTTCTAGCAGGATCGTTCTGGAGCAGGGTTCCTTGTTCCCACACACACTCACACCTACGAGGACACACATCCACATCCCTGCACAGACTCACTGCCCCTCACACACAGCATACCATGCTCTTCACATACACATTCACACGGCACACAGGTTTATACAGATACACACATGGCACACACAGGTTTATACACATACACACTCACACGGCACACACAGGTTTATACAGATACACACATGACACACACAGGTTTATACACGTACACACTCACATGGCACACACAAGTTTATGCGCGTACACACTAACACAGCACACAAGGGTTTATACACATACACACTCACATGGCACACACAGGTTTATATGTGTACACACTCAAAGAGTACACACAGGTTTATACACGTGCACACTCACATGGCACACACAAGTTTATATGCATACACACTCACACGGCACACACAAGTTTATACGCGTACACACTCACACGGCACACACAGGTTTATACGCATACACACTCACACAGCACACACAGGTTTATACACGTAAACACACGGCACACACAGGTTTATACACGTGCACACTCACACGGCACACACGGATTTATACACATACACGGCACACACAGGTTTATACACGTACACACATGGCACACACAGGTTTATTCACTCACACAGTCACATGCAGACCACACACAACTCCTCTCTCAAACACACATGCCAGCATTTTCTCAGAGGCCGTAAAGTGAGCTTTTCTTCATTCATGAAAAGCTGGGGAGGCAAATTTCCAGAGTCGCTAGGAGACAGATCCCGTGGGTAGTGTGGGAGCGAGCGAGGCAAGCTCCCGGCCTCTGAGGAGCAGGCTGGGGAAGTGAGAGCCATGCTCCCCTCCGCTGCGTCCTCCCACCCGTGGGAAGGCACTTGGGCCATATGGGACAAGAAGCATGGCAGTAAGTACCACTTACACACTGGAGGTCTGATAACCTGCCAGCTAAGAAAGAAAGGTATCCACCCTTGAAGGCAGGGGAACCCATGAACTCTGGGCCACTGTTGACCAAGCATCTACCACATGCCACGGCCGAGCCAGGGCTCCCTGAGACCAGGCCAATGCACACGCCAACCCGTAATCCAGGGCAGGTGATGACCTGCCGGGCAGGAGCTTTCAGAGCTGTGTGCGAGGCCAGGTAGTCGGAGAGAGGCAGAGCTTCTGTGGCTGCAGGGATGAGGGAAGGAGGAGAAGGGAAGAATATTCCAGGGAGAGAGTCTTGTGAACTAAGGCTTAAAGAGGATTATGGAGGGTGCAGGGTGAAGTGCCAGCCTTGAAGAATTAGGTAGTCAGGGTCTGGGTTCCACTGAGTTTAGGATCCTGGGTTTTGAGCTTACCCCTGCCTCCTCTGAGGAAGGAGAAAGGCTCCATCCAGGCTTCTGTCATATTTCCACATTCACCTCCTCCATGAAGCCACTCAAAATCGTCTCCTCATCAGGCCCCAGTGTGGTGCCTCACACCTGTAATCCCAGCTTTCTGGGAAGCCAAAAGGCAGGTGAACTGCTTACGACCAGCCTGAGCAAAAGCGAGCCCCTCTCTCTACTGAAAATAGAAAAACTAACTGGGTGTTGTGGCAGGCACCTATAGTCCCAGCTACTTGAGAGGCTGAGGCGGGAGGATCACTTGAGCCCAAGAGTTTGAGGTTGCTGTGAGCTCTGATGATACCACAGCACTCTATCCAGGGTGACAGAGAGAGTGAGACTCTGTCCCCAAAAAGAAAAACAAACAAACAAGGATTATAAGGGTTCAGAGGAAGAAGAGAAAACAGCCATAGAGGACAATGAGAAAAGGCTTCGTGGAGGAGGCAGATTCCAGATGGGCGTGAAGAGGCCGGCCAACGCCTTCTCTCAGTGTGGATGGGCTTACGCCCACACTCAGCTGTATTTCTTAAGGCTTGTACCTCATCATCCACAAAATAGGCCTTAGTAAGTTCTCAATAAATTGATTATCTTAGTTATTAATTTGACACCTTCTGGTCTGCTTGCTCACTGGGGAGAGGGGCTCCTGAGTCTTCACCCTCAGAAAAGTAGGGGCCCACCTCCAGCCCACTGTCAGCTCTAGGGAAGGGAGGAATGCTACTCTGCACAGCCCTGCAACTGCCACCCACAGGCCACAGGTCAGAGTGCAGAGTGCCACACAATTCACCACCCTTGGACTGCGGCCTCAGTCGGTCTAGTCTTCCTTTTACAGCCAGGGGCTAGAGATATTAAGTGACTATGCAAAGTTCCAAAGATGATTCAATGAGATGAAAGCAAATCATACATTAAAAATTGTGGTTTGATGTAGCTTTACAATGGAGAATCCTAACAGATGCTGTCTCAGTCAGGTGATCAAGGTCACTGTCAACAGTGATAAGTTCCATTGACTGTGTGTACCCTTGATATGATGGGCCAAAAAAAATAGCTCTTTACTTCTGTGGCTTTTCTCCCCAAAACTATAACCCCAGTTCAGTCATGAGAAAAACATCAGAGATTGCCTGACCCCCTTGAAACTCCTCAAGGTCATCAAAAACAAAGCAAACCAAAAGAACTGCCAGCCAAGGGGAGTCCAAGGGGATAGGACAACTAATGTGACATGGCAGCTGGCTACAGAAAAAGGATGTCAAGTAACAAGGAATAAATGAATAAAGTGTGGGCTTGAATTAATAATAATGTACCAACATCCGTTAATTAATTGTAACAAATCTACCATATTAACGTAAGATGTTAATAATAGAAGAAAGTAGGTACAAGTGTATGGGAACTCTTTGTACTATTTTTTCAATTTTTCTATAAATCTAAATAGCTCTAAAAGAAAAATTTTTATTTGAAATAATTGTGCTTTGAAACCACCCAGGCATTCTGCCAGCGGTAGTCATGACCTGTTAGTAATGAACTCCCATCCATGTCCACTCTGTCCCACCACACGGCCCTTACATCCTCTTGGTTTTCCTTGTCTCTGATGACCTTGGCAGTTTTGAGGAGCACCAGGCAGGTATTTTGTAGAATATCCCGCAGTTGGGATTTGTCTGGTCCCAATTGATTTCAACTTGATTTCAAGCCACTCAGAACCACAGCAGGCGGGTAAAGTGAGCCGATACCACTTCTTTCCCCTCTGTGGGAAGGAGGAGTGGCCCCTCCCCTTCCCTACACCATGAAGACTCTGCGTCTCTACCAAGGACCCAGGCGGGTGGGTAAAGCTGCCCCAGGGCCGGGCTGGGGGTCTTCTCAGCTTCACCTCTTGTGGAAGGTTTTGCCTCCAACCAGGGTAGGTCCAGGAGGGAGATTTGGCTTGGGTTTGGATATCTCAGAGTAACAGCCCCTGCTCACCTCTCTGCAGAGCTGATCTGAGAGACGGCCTTCCTCCTCCAAAGCTGGCTCCAGTGGGTCCATGGGGACCGACAGAGCTTGAATTCTGGGGCCTTTGAAAAGTTGCCTTGACAACCCATCCTTCCAGGTGTGGGGGAGAGAAGAGAGCCAGCGTGAGTTCTGAAAAGAACAGGATTCCAGGATGTGGAGCTGCCTCTAGGAGTGCCGTCAGCTCTATCCTCCTCTGCATCCCTTCAGTTATACAATGTTCTAGCCTCGGTTCTCGGCTGCCAGCCCCTCCTCCTAGCACTCAGCCTGGGGAGGAGGAAGCAGGCACTGGGCCCTGACCGGCGTGGTTTGGACAAAGGTGTCAGGCAAACTCTACATGCTAAGTCCAGTGGACCATTGGAGATGTCTAGACAGAAAGGCAGGCTGAGAGGACAGCAAGGAACCGCCCTCATGCTCGAGGCCGGCAGGCTGGGACTGAGGCCTGAGTGCCGGCTCACAGCACACCTTTATGAAGGAAAGGGGGTACCTCGGCCCCGCCCACAGCAGATGTGTGCAGAGGACCTCAGTGGTGGCAGACGGGTGAAAGTGGCCCAGCGTGGCCTTGAAGTTGAGGCTGGGAAGTAGTAGTCCCAGAGGCAGGGTTTCAAATGCCGAGCAGGGTTCCAAGAGCAGTATCACACATGCTTTGTCTGAACTTCACTTATCATCCAAGTGGGAAGAAGGATGGAGGCAGAGCAGAGGTGTGGGGGTCTAGCTCAGCTTAGGCAGTGTCTACCACTGAGACTTTGAACAAATTAGTCTGTGTCTGTTTCCCTACTTGCAAACTAATTGTACACCTGTCCTACCTACCTGTTATAATGCGCCGCAGATGAAACGGTATGCGAGAAAGACCTGTGAGAAGTGCTTGGCAGGCGCTACTGTGAATGACGTTTATACTGTGAAGCTTCAAGCCTGGTTCCATCGACATTACTTAGACTGGGAAGTCTTGAAGGTCATTTAGCCCAACACGCCCATCTGATCTTTGAGTATGTGATTCTACAACCTCCCCAGGGTCCCAGAACAAGTTAGTGTTTGAGCCGAGGCAACAGCACATGGAGCTCCGTGTTTCATGCCACACGGCTTCCGAGTCTGCCAGGGCCAATTGTTCTGGCACCAAACACCTTCCCCTTCCCTCCCCCACTAAGAACCCAAGAGCCTTCATTTGCATTTTAGTGCACACCCACTCCCTGCCAGCTTATCATCTAACCAAACACCCATGCCAGATTCTGGGATCTTTAAGGAAATACAAAAGAGTGAAAGACACAACAGAAAGATGATAACCAAGCATTCCCTTGGTGCATTGCCAGTGTGCATCGGCAGTGTGCCCAAAATTCCTGCCCTCAATCTGTTCACCAACCTGTTACTCTTCCCTCATCCAAGCTGCGTCTGAAAGACTATCTCCTCTGGGAAGTCTTCCCAGATCAACGAAGCCACTGGCAGCTCCAGGGGGTTGGCCCTGTGTGAACCTCGCACTTCCCTGGTGCCGCTCACCCACCTTCACGTCCAGCTGCCAGGCCCCTCTTGGCTCCTGTGTAAGAACTTTCCCCTTCCAGGCCGTGATTCCAGTCTGAGCTTGACCTGTATCTGATGTTAATCATCTGTTGTGTCTTGATACCCTTCCTTTCGGCTCTCCTTTGGTCATGAGTCTGCACCCTCTTGCTTCTGTGCATCTGTGGGTTTGTCTGAGAGGCTTATAACTCAGGGGGGCTCGTTACCAAAAAGGGAGGACTGTGGCCTTTGCCCTTTGGTTGGATCCAGTGAGGTAACTAGACTCCCATCCCTAGTGCTGTAAGCAGGTCCAAATTCCACATCTCATCAGCTTTAGCCACCAGCTGAATTCCTGCTTCCCAGACAGCCTCTGTACTCAGGAGTGACAATTCTCTCTCTCTCTTTTTTTAAAATCCAAACTACTAGGCAGACAAGTCCTTTTTTCTTTCTCAGGCTTCGTTCTTGCCCTGACCACTTATTACCTGACATAGTGTGGTTTTTAAAGGGCTCTGCAAAAATGCTACCATTTTTCTAAAAAGGAGAGGAGGTAGAAAACACACACATACACACATAAGATATCTTCACATAAATCTTTATGTAAGCAAGTATGTATGTATGTTTTTGAGTCAAGTATAATTTATCTGTGAATCATGTTAAGTATAATTTATCCTTGTAGCTATACATTATTGACCAATGATGCACACATAGCTGAAAATATCAGCTGCTTTCAGAGAAAGATTTTCATTATATATCTTTTTTTTTTTGTAGAGACAGAGTCTCACTTTATCGCCCTGGGTAGAGTGCCGTGGCGTCACACAGCTCACAGCAACCTCCAGCTCCTGGGCTTAGGCTATTCTCTTGCCTCAGCCTCCTGAGTAGCTGGAACTACAGGCACTCGCCGCAACGCCCGCCTATTTTTCTGTTTTTCAGTTCGGCAGAGTCCAGGTTTGAACCTGCCACCTTCGGTATACGGGGCCTGCACCCTACTACCTGAGCCACAGGTGCCGCCCTCATTATATACCTTTTTACACATTTTGCACTTTTAAAACTTTCTTTTTTGAGACCGAGTCTCATTCTGTCACCCTTGGTAGAGTGCCATGACATCACAGCTCACATCAACCTCAAACTCTTGGGCTCACGTGATTCTCTTGCCTCAGCCTCCCAAGTAACTGGGACTACAGGCGCCCGCCACAACGCCTGGCTATTTTTAGAGGTGGGGCTCTTGCTTTTGCTCAGGCTATCCACCCTCCTCGGCCTCAGAGTGCTAGGATTACAGGCGTGAGCCACCGTGCCCAGCCTTAAAACTTTTAAAATAATGAATTATTTGCTATGTACAAAGATGGTTTGAAATGAACATATATTCTGAGCTACAATGATTGGGTGAGGTGGCCCAAGCCTATAATCCCAGTGCTTGTTTACTGGTGACATTGAGAGCATCTTCTTATGTTTACTGGCCATTCACATTTCCTTTTCTATGATCCTTTGAATTTTGAACCATATAAATGTATTATCTATTCAAAATACATACTTATTAAAATGGGACTGCAATGTCTCACTTCCCATATGCAAAGAGCCCACCATTCTTTCCCAAAGCTCACAAATACTATCTCTGAATGGTTTCACAGTAAATAAAACTACTAGCAATATATTTATTTGTGAGAGTTAAAGGCTGAATCGAATTTCCCAAAAATACATATGTTGAAGGCCTAGTTCACAATACCTCAGCATGTAACCATATTTGAAGGTAAGGTCTTTAAAGTAGTGATTAAATTAAAATGATATCTTTAGGGCAGGCCTAATCCAAACTGACTGGTGTCCATATAAGAAAATTATGTTGGTGGTGTCTATAGCTCAGTGGTTTAGGCACCAGCCACATACGCCAAGGCTAGCGGGTTTGAACTTGGCCCGGGGCTAGCTAAAAACAACAATGACTGGGCGTTGTGGCAGGTGCCTGTAGTCCCAGCTACTTGGGAGTCTGAGGCCAGAGAATCACTTAAGCCCAAGAGTTTGAGATTGCTGTGAGCTGTGACACCACAGTACTCTACCAAAAGTGAAAAAAAAAAAAAAAAGAAATAAATAAAATAAAAGGATATTAAGGTCAGGCAATGGGACTTACGCCTGTAAACCTAATATTCTGGGAGCCAAAGTGGGTAGATCACCTGAGCGCAGAAGTTTGAAACTAGCTTGAGCAAGAATGAGACCCCACCTCTACTAAAGATGGAAAAAAAAAAGATTGGATTAGGCCTACTCTAAAGACCTCATTTTAATTTCGCCATCAGTCCATGGGAACATCATGTGGGGACACAGACAGAAGGCATCCATCCACCTGCAAATCCAAGAGAGGGCCCGTAGAATCCTGCCAGCACCTTCATCTTGGGCTTCCAGCCTCCAGAACTGTGAGGCAATCAATGTCTATTGTTTAAGCCCTCCAGTCTGTGTGTTTGGTTATAGGAGCCTGTGCCGACCAGAACAAGGAGCACATTACAGTTTACACAGCACTCCCTACACTTATCTTACCTACTCGTTCATCATCAAACATTAACCCAGCACATCCTGGGTCTAAGGGCACATTTCATTGTTAAATCCTGGCTGCAATCTTTTAAGGCAGAAATAACTATCCCTGTTTTTCTTTTCATTGTTAAGTGTTCATTTATCAAGAGAAGCTCTTCCTCAACCCAAATATTCATAGCTCAGGAACGTGGGTGACAAACTTTTATGTCAATCAACTCAAAGAAATTCTTTATATTCCAAAATCACTCTGCACTCTGAAAGATACCAGCCTTCTTCTTCTCCTCAAAATCTTTCATAGACTCATAATTTCTGTAGACATCTGCATATGCCTTCTATCTCAGTTCAGCCACAGTAAACTTAAAGAGAGTTGCATTCCCCAGGGATGCGATAAATTTTCTGACAGTATGAAACCGCAGACACCTGGCCAGGAGGCCACGCAGCAGAGGTTTCATCAGAGCACTGGAAGCCCTGGTAGTTACTGTCCTGGCTGAGTGTACCAATTTCAAAGTCTTCGTCCTGAATGATGGAGAAATGAACTGCCTGTCCCTGTTTTTTAAATGAGGAAACAGAGACTCAAAATATTTACATGAGTGCAAAGCATAACTAGGAGGGCAAAGGAACTGTCCTGTGTGAGAGGCCAGAGAAAACCCAGGCAAATGTACCATCATCTTGAAAAGCTGTCATGTGGGAGAGGGGGTCCATTTTTCTCTATGGCCCTAACGTACAGGATGATGATAAGTAGGAAGAAAACATCCAGAAGACATTCTCACATGAATAGAAAGAAGAACATTGTCACAGAATTGTCTAAAGATGGAACACGGTGTTTTGGGTGTAGATGCTGGGCAGCCGCTTAATGAGGGATGGGTGTGTGTGTGTGTCTGTTTGTAAGAAGGTGAGATTCAGCCCTCAGGTGTGTGGTTGGATGACAAGACGTGGAAGAGAGTCAACAATATTTCTGAGACCAGGTGACTTGGAAGTGGTGGGCCAGAAACAGAGTCTGTGCTCTGGATTCCCATTCCTGGGTCTTTCAGCCAGGCCAAGCTGCCTCTGAACAGATTGATTAATTGCTGATGATGAGTTCTCATCCACTGAGCTGCCCAAGGACAGGACACAGTGACAGGGCCTCATGCAGCTTTTGAAACGAGTAATGAATCCCTTGCTTTTCCCTGCTCAGAAGTCTGACTCGTCCCTTTTCAGGAGTTTCAGAAACAAAATCTGTAGCTGGAAGCAGCATGGAAGAACCCTTTAGAGACCTGATGATGCCCCAGGGGTTTCAGGCATTGTCTTTACTTCATCTTTCGCATTAGCTCCTGATGTAAAATTATTCTTCCTCTCCATTTTACAAATGTGGAAGCTAGACTCAAAGAGACTAGGGAACTGTCTAAACTTACAAAGTGAATTCACAGCAGTGACCTTAACCAAAGCCCCTAACCCCAGTATGGGAGCCAAGGCCTGTTGGAGTCTAGAAACCATTCATATCTTGTTGCCCAATGGGCATCTGGATATTTTTTAAAATTTTGCTTTTTATTTTTGTAAACCCAGACTGCTGTCCTTTAGTAATCAGCTCAGGGCAAGCAAGTCTTCTGGGAGAGGCTTATACGCCTGGAGTGGGTAGGGGTAGGGGAACTTCCTTCCTATTCTCTGCGTCAGACAATTGACAGGTGATGCTTCCAACTCTGGCCTCTGAGGAGATTGCTGCCTTTGGGCCCATTCACAGCGAAATTCTCAACTAATCCAACAGTCCCTTCTCTAGGTGAGTGTTGTCTTCTTCCCTCTCTGAACACTCTCATTCCAGAGGAGAGGACAGCAGGGCAGGGTGTACCAGCTCTGGCCAAAGCACAAACGCCTGAATGGGCCCATTTCAAGTTGAATGATCTATTCCGTCATCATTGATCTGCAAACTGGGCTAACTGCCCTTTAAGCTGGCCAGGAAAGTGGCCTCAAAGCACGGAGTGCTCCATGCTCTTCATTTCCACATTTGTGTGTGTGTGCACACGTGTTTGCAACCACCCAAGGCAAAGTTTAATTTCTGTTTTAGTCTAAGCCCCACTCCCCTTGGTGGGGGTGTATAAACATCGACCTGGCTGCGGTTCTCCCAGACAGTAATAATGCAGAGGGGAGGAATATGATCATTGTTTTTGCTTAGGAACTGGAAGGCTGGATGAATCCACTCCCCAATTCAGTGTCTGCCAGACAGAGGAAGCAGGAAAGGTTCCTGAATAAGAAGGAACCTCCCCACTCTCTACCAGGTTTTCTTTGATGTCAGGGAGGTTCAAATTCCTTGTAGTGAAGTGTCAGAAGTTAGGTCCTTCCCAAAGCAAATCACATCTTAAAACTGAAGGATGGATCATCTTCACACTCCGGGGCTGATCTCAAACGCTGTCTCTAGACTCCTCCCTCCGCCATTCATGTCTACCCTCCCCCCCTTTCTCTGCCATATTAGTCCCTCCACCAGACCCTTATGGAACTCAGAACAAGAGTAAATTGTATTGTTACAGATAATCAGCCCAAAGGAGTGGAGAGCCACAGAACAAGCGAAGAAACTTTTTTTAATTTTCCCTCAGGAAGTTTAATTTAGATTAGGTGGGCACAAAGCTAAGCCAGTTCAGCACTCCATGTGTGAGCCAGGGCATGGTCAAACGCTGCTGAATGGGGATTTCACTCCTGCCTCTGGGGGGATGACTTTGCAGAGGAGCGTAGCTGTCCTGTTGGGGAGTGCAGCCACCGTCAGGTTTATGAAGGGGGGCTGAGGTGGGCCCTGATGGGACTCTGTACTGGTTGAGCAATGAAACAAATGCAGAGAGCTGCTGGCAGCTGGTTGGAAAAGAGGGGCTGATGTTCTAATACCAGACACAAGAGAAAGGAGATTAGGTTGGAGAGAGATCATCCTACTGTCAAGCACCAGATAGTGTTTGTCACATTCCACAGGCCCAGTTGCACAAAGTTCCCCAAGAATGGGAAATAAGATGAAAATAGACACAGCACTGTGGTGGCCACTTACTTGCCCTGTGATGTCGGGCAAGTCCCTCAACCTTAGCAGGCCTCAGTTTTCGGTTTTTTTTTCTTTTCTTTTCTTTTCTTTTTTTTTTTTTTTGAGACAGAGTCTCACTATGTCACCCCCAGGAGAGTGCTGTGGCATCACAGCTCACAGCAACCTCTAACTCTTGGGCTCAGGTGACTCTCCTCCTCAGCCTCCCAAGCACCACAACAATGCCTGGTTATTTTTTGTTGCAGTTGTCATTGTTGTTTAGCTGGCCCAAGCTGGGTTCAAATGGTGTATGTGGCTAGTGCCGTAACCACTAACCACTCAGCTACAGGTGCCGAGCCAGGCCTCAGTTTCCCCACTTACATATGAAGGGGCTGGCTCTGATCAGTGACTCCTAAATTTTGGACCAGTCCAATTTACTAAAAGTTTGGGGGCCCAACTTTTTTTTTTATTTTTTGCAGTTTTTGGCAGGGGCCAGGTTTGAATCTGCCACCTCCGGTATATGGGGCCGCCACCCACTCCCTTGAGCTACAGGCACTGCCCAGGCCTAACTTTTTTATACTGCCATAAAATAATAGTTTTTCATTGTTATCAGTTTAAAAGAGAAAGCACATTTCAGGGCTAACAATGTAAACGAGACATAATCTTAGAATACTAAAGAGAGTCCTTTAAAGAAATTTGGCTACGTGTGACTTCCTTGCCTAAAGTTCATGCTCCCTAGGCTGAATTTTAAATATTTATTTTATTTAATTAATTAATTTTTTTTTCTTGAGACAGAATCTTACTTTGTCGCCTTCTGTAGAGTGCAGTAGCATCACAGCTCACAGCAACCTCAAACTCTTGGGCTTAAGCAATTCTCTTGCCTGAACCTCACAAGTAGCTGGGACTACAGTCACCTGCCACATTCCACAGGCCCAGTTGCCCAGCTATTTTTTTGTTGTTGTTGTTATAGTTGTCATTGTTATTTAGCAGGCGCAGGCTGGGTTCGAACCCACCAGACCAGGTGCATGTGGCTGGTGCTGTAACCACTGAGCTGCAGGCATCCCCTAAATTTCATCTAAATCTGAAATTTAGAAGTTTTCCCAGGTTGTGACTATTCCCTCTCCACTCCAGGTCTCTGAACTGTATACTCCAGTCACCCTAAGCAACCCACTGGGCTTCCTGCTGGTTTAACTATGCCTAGATATTCCTGCCCCTATGCTTTATGGGAACCTCCTACCCTTTCTACAAATTTGAGTTCATATACTGTGTGTGTATATACATATATATATATATAGAGAGAGAGAAGTTATGTAATATAGTATCTATCTATCTGTCTATCTCTCTACATAGATAAATAGAGAGAGAGACAGAAGTTATGTAGTATAGTATCTATCTATCTATCTATCTAACTACATAGATAGAGAGAGAGAAGTTATGTAGTATAGTATCTATCTATCTATCTAGATAGATAGATAGATAAATAGAGAGAGAGAGAGAGACTGACCCACTCTGCTGCCCAGGCTAGAGAGCAGAGTACAGTGGTGTCACTGTAGTTCACTGCAACTCTTGGGCTCAGCAATCCTCCTGCCTCAGCCTCCTGATTGGCTAGGACTACAGTGCATGCACTGTGTCTGGCTAATTTTTAAATTTTTTTGTAGAAATGGGGTCTCACTGTGACCTAGGCTGGTCTCAAACTTTTTGCCTCAAGTGAGCCTCCTGCCTTGACCTCCCAAAGTGCTGGGATTATAGGTGTGAATTGCTGTGCCCAGTCCTGAGTTCACATGTATTAATCCCTCAGGGGATCCCAAAGTTGGTCACGTGCTCTTGCTCCCTTACCTTTGGGCTGTGTCTTTCTGAGTCCTTTCTCCTATGTTGTACCTGTCTGGTTGTTCCCCTCTGTGAGATCTGTGAAGGCAGGAGCCGTGCCTTATTTGTCCCTTGAGTTCAATGCTGCCCTTTTCTTCCCATTCTGCCATTTAAAATTGCTGAGGGCTTATTTTTTTTTTTTTTTTTTTTTTGAGACAGAGCC
>CAUYON010114660.1:0-52724 GCA_963573935.1 Arctocebus calabarensis | reverse complement strand
ACACACACACACACACCATGGAGTACTATTCAGCCATAAACAGTGATGAACTAAATACTTCCTATATTAACCTTGACGGAATTGGAGGCCATTCTTCTAAACAAAGTATCACACAAATGGAAAAACAAATGTACAATGAGAAAACAAAACACCATGTGTACTCACTATTAAGTTGGAACTAATCAATCAATACTATGTACATATAATGAAAGTATAATTTAACAGAAATCAAGTAGATGGGAAGGGGGAGAAGAGTTGGATGAATTCACACCCAAGGGGTACAGTGCACACTGTCTAGTAGTGGGCACTATTGTAACTTTGACTCAAAGCATACAAAAGCAATTCATGTGACCAAATGTTTGGACCCCTGTAACATTTTGAAATTAAAAAAAAAGCATTTTAAAAATGAAAATTATAGTGGAGATGCCCAAAAAGGCAAATTGGATTCATCCCCCTATGTATATACAATTTTCTAGAAAATTAATTGAAAAATCTGTCTTTTCTTCATTGCTCTTTCTTATACAGGAGGAGCTCTGTAAGTTGACTATGAAAGTGACTGTAACAAACAGGTCAACTCTACGAAACCATACATGTGGTTCATGTCTGGCCTATGAAAATTAGGTCCACTGAAGGCGGTATCAGTGTGGGGAGGTGGTCCGCTATGGAAGTGCCGCTGCCTCTATTTGTGCACACATATGTGCATGTATCTGTTTTTGAGCTCTCTTTCCTTTTTTTCATTGGTTTATTTCTCTACCTTTGTACAAAAACCACGATGTCGCACGTGGTTATACCACATTCAGAGACTTGTTTTAAACATGAGACTTTTGAAGAGCACGACCCCACACCTTGCACCTACACCAGTATTTCCAGCTGTACCTTGAATAAAAAGGAGGGTTTTGAAAATGTGAAATTCCACTAACCATCTCTTCCTGATGCTGATAGCTCAGATATGACTTGTCTCAGCATAGGGGATAGACTGGTTTATCCCTCCTTTTCCAAAATCCTTTTTTTTTTTTTTTTACCACAAAAGCCTTTCTACTTTTTTCCACCAGTGCTGTTCTCAATAAAATATATATGCATATAGTAACATGGCAGCCACACATACACAAAGACACACACATTAATACAAATGTATGCATTGATGTACACTCACAGAAATGTAGTGCACAGAGATCAGTACTGGCACCCATACGAACAGGAACACACACCAGCACAAATATTCTGACCCAAACTCACACATCAAAACACAAACACACCTGTGAACTGACACAAAGTCTCAGGCAGAGATATAGACACACACGTATCACTCCTAACACACACTACCAAACAATGACATACACATTAACACAAATGCATGTTGACAAAGATAAGTGGTATTACAAGCATTGGTTTGCTTTGGGAAAGTTAAAATAAAACATTTCCTTTCTAACAGGCACAATCTAGGGGTTCACTTTCCTACTGAAGTTCCTTTCCTGATGCTGCCAGGCAGGATTTTGCTGGACAAATGTATCTTACAATCTGCGTAGCTCAGATTTCTGAGACCCTGGGAATGTGAAATGCCTTTTTTTTTTCTTCTTCTTTATTCACATTCTTCCCATCTCCTCCCTTTACCAGGCCTTTTGAGACTACACGTCTGAAATACAGGTATATTATAGTTGGCTCTTTTCTCCTGTGGATTACTACGGCGTGGACATCAGAGGCTATTTATGTCGGGGGGGGGGGTTGTGTGTGGATGGGACAGGCGATAGGAGGATGGAAAGAGAAGGACAAGTTATGTGGAAGTATTTACTTCTAACAACCCTGCAGGAACCATGAGCTGGGACGGAGAGAGGGGATCAGGTGGAGAGAGAAAGCCAGGCCACATTCTCCTTCTCACAGCCCCTGCCCTGTGGAGGGAGCCCAGCCCAGGGGTGGCTCCAAAGATTCCTTCCAGGGCAAGAAGGAAGATTGCTTCCTATCCCCTCCTGCCCCTCTCCTGCTGCCACTAATGAGCTCTGTTTTGAACAACAAAACCTGTTCAGAGAGATCTAAAACCCAGTTTTCATCGAAGGTTCTTACTTCAAAACCCTAACATTCATTTGAAAGCTCTGTTGTATAAGGCTCACTTACTCCATGCTGCTGCCACAGTCTGCCCTCTTCCCAACACTGGCAAAGACTTCTGGGAAACTTCTGTCTGAATTGGAAAACTGAAGAATGGCATTGACAGACATTCATGGCAATATATGTCATGAGGATTCTCAAGCCCAGGGCTGTAGGGTATGCATGGAAGGAACACCTAGGGTTTGAGCTCACATATTTTAGTTGGGCCATATTTTGTTTAGATTCAACAGTTGGAAGACAAAAAAAAAAAAAAAAGATGTCCAAAAAGCCACAAGCTTAGTAGGGGGAGAAGAGGCCAGCAAGCAAAGTGAGTAGAGGTTCCCTGTTCTTGGTCACCCCTCCACCTGACCCCTCCTTAAGCAGTGGAAGTCAGGGTGTAGGTGAGGAGGCCCCTACCACAGTACTCAGGCTGCACAAATCCCCCTCCAAATACCAACATCAGAAGTGGGTCCCTTTCCCGCCTCTTGGTTGCCCTTCAGCAGCTGTGTACTAGTAAAACAATCTATAGTGATTAAGAAAATGCCATGAAGGCTATGTTTAACAGTTTGACCAAGACATTTCAGATTGTATTTGAAGTCAGCACATTGTGCCCCATGATTGCACTAATGTACACAATTATGATTTAATAAAATTATTAAAAAAAGAACTCAGATATCTCATATTTTCAGAAAACCAGGGCATGCATGGATTAGACAAGGTTTGGCCAAACATCATGCCCATCCAAGTGCTTTCACCTTGATCCTTCCCTTCATCCTGCAGGACCTCTAGTGATTGGAGGACTTCAGTTCACAGACAAGCTCTAACCGTAATCACCTGTGGGAGCAGAGATGGGCACCTGAGTTGTCAGTGTCCTGTCTTTAAGGGCATCTCTACAAGGGCATAGGAACCACTCATATCCCACCTTTTCTCAAACTCTTGGTTTTTTATATATTTTTTAAATTCTACATCTTAAATCACCAATATCCAGACTTTGTCTTTTCTTTCCATGTTGTAACCAGGTGCCCTTATACTCTAACTCTACCCTGTGCTATGACAAATGTGTATTTTAAATCAAAGAGGCTATTGACTGCAAATGCATTTCTTTTTTATGTAACACTAAGAAAAAAATAAGAGCATAGTTAATTAAATAATTGTACACTTCCCAGATGCCATAGGTTGAAGGATCTTAAAATGCAGAAAATGTATATATGAAAAATAATACCTTGTTAACACAAAGAATGCAACCTAATCATATGTAGCCTCATATTAATCCAAAATTGAAAAAATAATAAGTATTTTTTTAAATGAGGCCAGACTTTGGTGAAAGCAGGAATTGGAACCGTGTTTACATGGTATTCTGATAAGAGAATTAAAGCTGATGATTAGAAGCCATATGGGATGGATAAATATGTGGGGATAAAATGGTGAATCACTCCACTGAGCCCAAGCCAACCTTTTCTATCCCCTGGATATCTCCTGTTTTGCAAAGAAGTCTGTGCAGTCTCCAAGAACACTCTTTAACTAAGACAGAGATAAGGTCAGGAATGATCTGTGAGTTATTTTTCAATTTGGGATTAGAAACCACTGAGAGAGAACTGGAGAGTGAAAGTCAACAAGTATAGAGGGCCTATGTGTCCCTAGATCAGAGCATCCTCCAGGGAACACCCCAACCTACACCCGAGAAGTACATGTGGAGAGGAGAACATGGCTCCTGAGCGTGTGAACGTGTGTAAATCCGTGTGACTCCAGTTTCCACAGTGAAGGGCCACAAGGATCCCTGAGCTCAGGTGAGTGAAGGACTAGCATAGAAAGGAGGCAGACGTGCACCACTCTTCCCTGACCTCTCTCCCGCCTCTCTCCACACCTGCCCCAGTCCCCTGTGAACAGCAAGAAAAGCACAGAGGCTCGACAAACTCCAGAGCAATGATCTGACTCTTCCTCTGACTCTCTGGAGGCTTTTGTCAGGCCTATTGGGGGAAAATGGACCCAGGCGTGCACCTTATGGGGCATTCCTGCAGATAATAAATTCCAAACATGAGTTATCATGTCCCCCAATCAGATACAGATCCCTAGTGCCCATTCCTGCCACCTCAACCTGACAAGGGACTGGGGACTGGATGCCTGGGATGAGGCAAAGGGGAAGCACAGCATAGGTGTTGAGAACTAATGCTTTCCTTGCCTCATTCCTGCTCCTGTTCTCTTCCACACCCAATGTCATTAAGGATCTAGCAGTAGAGACTTGTAGCCACACGTCCTGGGGACACCTGGTGGAGAGAGTGGAACAATTCACATGGAGCCATTTGTGTGTCACGGCATCTGTGTCTGGAACCTCCCTCAAAGGGACACCTGGAAGGGGAGCACTGCAGGTAAAAGGAACATGCCCCTGCTCTCCTAAGCCACTGTTCTCTTTTTTCATAACAAACAATGAGGGTGTAGGAGAGACTCGGTGGAGAGTCCCAAGAGCCTCGGGAACATGAAACAGACACTGGGGACGGCCTGCTCATCCAGAGGGCTGCAGACAATTCTCCACACCCCCACCTCCCGCCATTTTCCTTAGACCAGCTTCCTCCCTCCCTGGGAAAATATAACAATAGGATTATGAGTTCCTAACAGATTTCCCTGGCACAGCCCATTCCCCATCATGACTTCAGCCCCAGCAGCAGCCCCTAGATGGAGAGAATTACAGAGATGAGAGACTGAGCATGAAGAGCTGGGTTGGCAGCTTTCAGAGATCAGATTCCTCAGGCACAGTTGTTCTCTTCAGAAATATTTCTTCTGTCCTCTGAAGCCTTTACCACACATCTGCCAAACCTGTTTCTTTGTCACTGACAAAGTTTTGAGGCACCTTCAGAACTGTTCCATAGAAGCTCCAAGTTGCGTGTGGAAGTATTGAAGATGGGGACAAAAGGGAAACTGCTGAGAAGTTTATCCTGACAAGTGTTTCCAAAAGGTCAAAACACAGTTCTTGACACACCATGAGCTCAAGTAAGGGAGGGTCAGGTAGGGAGAGAAAACTAAGCCTGCTGTACACAACATCCATAACCCCTGTGAAAGGGAGCCAAGGCCAGGGTGCAGGTGCAGGAAGGTGTCACAGAGAACCAAGAACGGAAACCTCTTGATGGTCGGTCCCAGCCTGGAGAGCCACAGGGGTGCCTCTGAACACCCATAAATGTCCCAAGCTGGAAGTCATCCCCTCTGTTCAGCAGTGTACACAGAGACACATGCACAGTAGCCACATTCAAAGGTTCAAATTAAAAAACAAAAATCTGGCCCTGGTTTTGAACATTCCTTTCTGTAACACCTCAACACATATAGCATCTTGCCCCTACCCTATGGCTGAAAAATGCTTCAAGGAAAAAGCAGCCTGGAATAAGGAAGGAGGTTGTATGTGAAACCAGCTCATAATTTGGGAGTGAGAAGAGTTCCTGAGAAGGAACAGATGTTTGTCCACAGAGCCTTCTGGAATCCTCCTGACCACCCACAACAGTGCTTCTGTTTCTCTTACAATACCACATCTCAATTCATATATTGATGAATTGATCAGAATTTAGTTTTTCACTCCCTAGATACTTTCTGTTTATTTATTTTAAATCGACAGATACAATTTTATTTATTCTGTACATGATGTTTTGAAGTATATAAACATTGTGGAATAACTAACTTTGGCTAATTAACATATGCCTTAATTCAGGGAGACACCATCGTTGTAGTAAGAACACTTACCCACTTTCAGCACTTTTAAAAAATACTATACTGTCATTATCTATAGTGACCATGCCAAGCTATATAAAAGATCTCTTGAACTTATTCCTCCTACCGAGTTGCAATTTTATAGCCTTTGAATAGCATCTCCCCAACTTCCCCTACCAACCACCCCAGCTTCTGGTAACCCCTACTCTACTTTCTCCTGTGAGATCACACTCCCTAAAGATCCTCACAGGCCTACTGAAAACAACGCTTGTTGCGTCTGCGTGGACAGGAGGCCAGTGATCTGAGTGTAGTCCCCTGCAAACCATGCTTGTTTTCTCTCCATAGTGATAGGAAAGAAACCCAAGGGATGAGCCCAGGCAGGAGAGAGGAGGCTAAGGCCTTATCCCCCCCACACCTGCTTCTCTCCTCCTATTTTATCCCTGCATATTGCAAACAAGAGGAAAGATAGAAGCAAAGCAGGGCCTCCAGTAAGATGCTGGAGCACCACCGTGGCCAGGACAAGAGGCTACCAGTTCTTCCTTTCCTCCTCCCCAATTCTTCGGAGGAGAATTGTCTGCCTCCAACTCTGTTCTCAGAAAATGAATGACTCTACACAATTACCAGCATCATTTCTGCAGAAAGCCCAATTTCAAAGGATCTGAGCACTCTGGACCAAATTACAAATATGCTTCAGAACCCTCAGTCCCCTCAGAGATGATAGATAAGTAGTCATGTTAGCGTTTTGCTGTTACTGCTGCTGCTGCTGCATAAACCTTTGAATTTTGGTGCTTTCATCACCAAAAATAAAACCTTTTTATTTTTGATGAAAATAAATGTGGGTCCAGCAGCTCTTGCTTTTCACTCCCTCAACCTACCCCCCAGTGATGAGACTATCCCACAGCTCTGACCAACGGACCATGAGCAGAAATGACATGTGTCACTTCCAGAAGCCATCGGCAGCTGGTGTGCTTCCTCCAACACTCTCCCTTGCTGTGGTGGCCCTAGAAGCTCAGAATACCAGAAGAAGTGTCTATAATTCCTGACCAGTATCAATCATCATATGATTACTAAAGAAAACTTTACTCGGATAAGCCCACCAGATATGGGGACTCATTTGTTACCACATAGATCCTATCCCATCAAAGGTAATGAAATGGTTTAGGAGTTCAGTGGACTCTTGCCATTTCCATGGAAACAAAATGCAACAAGACTGAGCAGTGACAATACTGTATATAAAACGGTTCACCATCTACATAGATAGAGAGGGGTCAATGGTTATGCAGGGAGATAATAGCAAAGGGAAAAAAACAACAAAAGACGAAATCTGGTTTCCCTTTCTGTCCAGCCTCTTCACATCTCTGATAAGCACAGCCACGAGCACCACAAGGACCTGCCAGGGCAAAACCTAGCTTTGAACTGAAAACAGAGAATCCCCCAATCGTGCCTCTATTAAATAACAGCATGTCTCAAGTAAGCCTCAGAGTGCTGTGCTTTTATTTGTTTCTTCCTGAAGTTTTGATGCCCCCGTTGCCTAGTTCAGGGGCAAGGATAATACATAGAACCACCAGGTGAGCCTGGGGAAACAGATTACTTGGTTTTGACGCTGGCTTTTCTGATTCACTTGGTTTGGTCCAATAATCCATATCAACCCCAGGTTCAGATCTGATCTGTTCAGAGAAACTATTCTCCTTGTCAACATCCTCCAATCTTGCTCAGTGCTGCCTTACCTTTCTGGGTAGAGTGGCATCCTCCTTTTCCCTTTAGTTTCTAACTAGATCTTTGATGACAAAACCAGGGATGTCATTTGTGGTGGGCTTCCCCAGGTTCCCTCTGAAGTGTGGTCACCCCGGGGGGGGGGGGCAGTTACAATAGAAAATGACAATTCCTGTCATCAGTGCAGACACCTTGAGCTTTGGGCAAGGAGCTACCTAGAACAGCAAGGCAGGATGGGGCAAGATCCAGGGGGTGTTGACAAGGAGAACATGTCCTCTGAACCACATGCCAAAATGGTCCACTGTGCACTCAGCTCCACATGGGGTAAACAGGCACCATGGGACTTACGAAAAAGGGGCAGTGCCTTAAGGCCATGCATCCCCTTGAGACATTTGTTCCCAGCTTATAGCAATGCTGGCCTGGCCAACAATTCTCAGAAAACAGCCATATCAAACAGGCACACATGTTTGAAGCCATATCTCAAGGTCATATTCCCTCTGTGTGGCAAGAAAGGGATTCTGAGGATTAGAAGCCTGAAAGGAGGAATGTGGCTGACCAGGCATAAAGCTCATATTTCTGCATCTGGGATTGTTAGTTCTCTTGACTCAGACTTCACGAAGCCTTTCTTCCCCTGCACAGTTTCATGTGAAATTCTCGGCACGGGTTCATCACAAACCTGCAGACCATCCAGGTTTGTACTTAGTGGACATTTGCCATGGGGACTCCTCAGGTCATTTGAAACCATCACACCTTAGATTTAGACGTAGCCAGAACTGTTGGGAGCAGAGAAACTGCACATTTCATACTGAAAAATAACATCCTGTTGCTGTAGTGACAGTTTGTGAAATGGCTACAATATGATGGAGGGAGATGCCAGCAAAACACTTCTTTTGAATGGAAATCAGGGACCAGTGATGCACGCGAAATGAAACATTGCATTATTTCTCAAATCTGAGCAAAAGTACCTCAGATTCAGCCTGAAGGTCAGCATCTCTCCCAAAGCTCAGTTTATGCCAATTTCAGCTTCATATTTATTCCAATTATTTGTTTTCTAAATTTATTTTGTATTTTTAATTGACAGATAATAAATGCATATACTTATGGATTAAAATATGATATCGGATACACATTTACCATTACATGATGATTAAATCAAGCTAATTAACATATTCATCACCTTTCACATTAATTATTTTTGTAGGGGAGACATTTGAAATTTACTCTCTTAACAATCTTAAAATATATGATACATTTCTGTTAACCATAGTCACTCAGCTGTGCGGTAGAGCTTAACAACATACTCTTTCTGTCTAACTGAATCTTTGTACCTTTGATGTCAACATCTCCTCATTCCCCAAACCCAGCCTTGCCCCAGCCTCTAGTAACCACCATTCTACTCTCTATTTCTGAGCTTGACTTTATTTTAAAAATTACTTATTTATTTGTAGAGACAGAGTCTCACTTTATCGCCCTCGGTAGAGTGCGGTGGCATCACACTGCTCACAGCAACCTCCAACTCCTGGGCTTAGGCGATTCTCTTGCCTCAGCCTCCCGAGTAGCTGGGACTACAGGCACCCGCCACAACGCTCGGCTATATTTATTTTTTTTATTTATAAACTCACTACTCCAAAATTTGCTTTAATAAAACATGATGTCAAAATTTCATAGGTAATAAATTTCTATCCAGCCATTTCATGTAGAATAAGGATACCGAAACAAACAACCAAACAAACAAATAAATAAATAAATAAAACCTCCCTTTTCAGATCATGACAATTTTAATCCATCCCATAAGCATCACCACTAAAATCTATTATTAGGATAAAAAGTGATAAAAGGGAAAGGAGTTTGACTTTCGTAGATCTTAGATATAAGTGAGATCATAGCTATTTGTCTTTCCATGCTGGGCTTCCAGGTCCCTCTATGCTTTTGCTAATGACAGAATCTCCTCCTTTTCTAAGGCTGGCTAGTATTCACGTGTGTGTGTGTGTGTGTGTCTGTGTATACACATATACATATGTCAGATTTCCTTAATCTACCCTTGTGAAGATGAGCCCTTAGTTTGATTTCACACCTTTGAGTACGACGATTAGTGCTACATGAATACAGGAGTGCAGATATCTCTTCAACATAATGACTTTATTTTCTTAAAATATATACCCATTAGTAGGATTGCTAGGCCATATGGTAGTTCTATTTTTAATATTTTGAGGAATTCCATACTGTCTTCCATAATGCCTGCACTTATTTACATTCCCATCAACAGTGTGCAAGGGTTCACCCATTCTTCACACTCTCACCATCTCTTATATTTCTTTTTTTTTGATAATGGCTATCTTACTAAGTATAAAATGAAATCTCATTGTGCTTTTAATTTGCATTTGCCTGATAATTAATGATTATTTAGACTTTTTTTCATATACCAATTTGCCAGTTCTATGTCTTATTTTTGTAATATGTGTATTGAGGTCCTTTGCCCATTTTTTATTTGGGTTATTTTCTTTCTTGAGTTACTTACATATTGTGGGAAGTTAGCCTTCATCAAATGCACGATTTGGGAATGTTTTTTTCTCTATCTCTAAGTTGTCTCTTCACTCTGTTAATTATTTCCTTTGTTGTACAAGAGCTGTTTAGTTTGATGCCATCTTTTTCCTCTCTTTTTGCTTAATCATTGGCCAGACCCATGTCCTGGAGCTTTTTCCCTGTTTTCTTCCAATAGTTTTACAGTTTCAGGTCTTACATTAAAGTCTGTAGTTCATTTTGAGTTGAATTTTGTATGTGGTCCTATTTCTCTTTTCTGCAGGTGCATTTCTAGTTACCCCAATACTATTTATTATGTTTGTAATGCCTTTGTCAAAAATTAATCGGCCATAAAAGCCTGAGTTCAAGTCTGGGCTTTCTATTTTTTTCCATTGGTCAGTGTGTCTATTTTCATGTCAGACCCACAAATATTCTGTTTTGAATTCTAAATCTTTGTAATATATTTTAAAATTAAATGGGTGGTGCTTCTAGCATTATTCTTTTTGTTCAGGGTTGCTTTATCTATTCTTTTTGTTTGTTTTTGTTTTTGGTGTGTCTCTGCAAAATTTTAGAATTTGTTTCTATTTTTAGTGAACACTATCTTTGGAATTTGGACAGGGATTGCACTGAATGTGCAGCTCACTTTTGCGCCGTGGGCACTCCAGTTCTCAAGCCATTTGTTGATTCTTGTCTGGGGCAGGGACCTCTCTAACCTTTGGAAATCTCAGAAGCCTGTCCTTGCACCTCAGCAGCAAGGCTGTAGATGCCACCGAGTCGTACACAAACCAAAATGGGTAGGCACATCCCTCCCATTCTCATACCTGTCCCTTGAACTACAAAGGGGACACAGACTCCGTGAAGATCCTCTGTGTTCTTCATATACCAGGAGATTCATGGAAAATTCCTTCCAGAGCTGAAGGGTGACTCCTAAGATACCCCACCAACCTTTCTTCACCCACTTGCTCAAACCCCTTGAGGGTGCCTGACACCAACTTTATTCTCAGCACTTAAGAAAGTGCATATTCTCAGAGGACCTCCTCTTGTTAAAGAAAAGGATGGTGTTCTCATTGAATCCCCTTCTCAGCGCAAACTTCCTGTGTGAGTCCTCCGACCCCCTGCCGGGAGATTGTCATCCTGAGCTGTCCCTAACCCTAACCCTATGACCGAAAACGCTTTTATGAGGGAAGGGCCGGGTTAAAAACCACTGAGCAAGTTGACCCGGATGGGGCTGCGAGGGTTCACACTGAGTCTTCCGTAGCAACATGTTGCCCCCCACCCTCGGCTTTGAAAACATTTCTGAGATCTAATGGCTTGGCCCGGAAGGAGGCTGAGAGCAGCTGTGTTCTCACTAACTCCCTGAAGACGTCTTGCCACCTACGCCACTGCCACTGCCTCACGGAACACCTCATCGCAGCCACCTAGTTGGTTAATCGTACGCCTTCGCACAGACATTCCGCAGGGATCTCGTCCCACGGCAGAGACCCAGCAGGTACGTGGGGACAAGGCATTCATCTCGCAAAGTGCGTAAATCTGAGCAGAGTCACGTTTTTCGCTCGTCTCCATGGTGACAGAAAGCAGAAAACAGGCAATCAAGGATAATAAGCCCCGTGGGCAGCCAGTATCTGTGAGAGCAAATTAAGCCCCCATTTTTCTTCCTCTCCCCTCCCTGCCCCCATCATCTCTGGGGAATGTAAACAAACGTCAATCCCCAGCAAAGGGGGCCCTTGGCTCCATGGCAACTGCCTCATTCTCCTTCCCCCTCTCGATCCTGCGGTCCCCCATTAGCCTGGATACAACACTTTTCTACAAAAAGCCTCCACCTCGAGCAATCTGGTGACAATATGTCCACTGTACACCAACCAATCCCTGAGCCTGCCCCAAAGAGGCTTGTGCTGGGCCAGCGACCCGGATGGAGAAGAACTCAGCAGATAGGGAGGGGAGGCTGTGTACTGCAGGAACAAAACGACCCTGCTTGTTTGCCTTGTTATTTCCCTCACTCTTTCCCTAATTGTGTATTTAAAAAAAATTGAAACCCACAGAAAAGTTGAAAGGATAGTAAACCTCGGTAATACCCTCACTTAAACTCACCAATTGTTAACAGTTTGACATATTAGCATCCATCCACCTGCCCACCTACTCAATACCCACCTCTCATTTACCCTCATGTACTTATCTTGCTACTACATAACTCAAATGGCATTACCACTCCGGGAAAAATATCAGTTCAATAATACTTAATGTGCAACCCATTGCCCCCAAAATGTGTTTTAAAGCATTTCTCATTTTTAAATACATAATCCAAGTAAGATTCATGCATTATATTCGCTTGTTTTGTCTCTTCAGCCTCTCTTAATCTATAAAGATCAGCATCCCTACCCTCCTCCACATTCCTCTTGAAGAATGGCATTGTTTGTTTTTCAAAGAGTCCAAGACAATTGCTTTCAGAATGTACCACCTTTTGGATTGTTTCCTCAGGATCAAGTTCAGTTTAAACAATATAGTTATGTTATGTCCCTTTTCCATCACATCAAGAGGCACATAACCTTAGGTTTCCACTCTGTCACTGATGCTGAATTTTATCACTACACCATTGTACAGATACATCTTTGCCTCTGGGATGGATAGGTGATCCGTAAAGTGATGCTTTTAGACTACATGAATATTCTGGCACCAAAGAAACTTTATTTTATTTTTTTGAGGGGGGTTTTTTGTTTGTTGTGTGTTTCTCTAATTTATTTAGAGAAAGAATCTCACCCTGTTGCCCCAGACTTAAGTTCTGTGGCATCATAGCTCACAATAACCTCAACCTCCTCAGTTAAAGCAATCGTCTTGCCTCAGCCTCCCAGTAGCAGGGAATACAGGCGTGCACCCTATGCTAGGCTAGTTGTTTGTTTGTTCTATTTTAGTAAAGGTGAGGTCTCACTCTTGCAGAGGCTGGTCTCAAACTCCTAAGCTCAGGCAATCTACCTGCCTCAGCCTCCTAGAGTGCTAGGACTCTACACATGTGAGCCATCATGCCTGGCCCAAAGAACCTTTAACCAGATGAGTCTGGTCTCAACAGATGATCTGACTTGAGTCAGTTATTATAATTCTTTGGGTTTTGGAAAATAATAAGTTTCTATTTCCATCGCTCCTTTTTAGTTATTATGTAGCATTAGGAAAAAGCCCCCTCTCCTTAATTAACTCTGTGTACCTAGGTGTCTATTGCAGCAGCACCCAGCCTGTTTAGCAGCAAGGACTGGTTTCATGGAAGACAATTTTTCCACAGACCCCGGCAAGGGAGAAGGTAATTAGATTCTCATAAGAAGTGCATAACCAGCTGGGCACGATGCTCATCCCTGTTTTCCCAGCACTCTGGGAAGCCAAGGAAGGTGGATCACCTAAGCTCATGGGTTCGAGACCAGCCCTAGCTAGGGTGAGACCCCCCATCTCTAAAAATAGCTGGGCATTGTGGCAGGCACTTGTAGTCTCAGTTACTCCAGAGGCTGAGGCGAGAGGATTTCTTGAGCCCAAGAGTTTGAGGTTGCTATGAGCTATGATGCCACCAGCACTCTACTGAGGATGACAAAGTGAGACTGTCTCCAAAAAAGAAAAAAAAAATAAAGAACACAGGAGTGTTTGTGCTCTTGAGAGGATATAATGCCACCACTTGTATGACAGGAGAGAGTGCTCAGGTAGTTATGTGACTGATGGGGATCAGCTGTGAACACAGGTGAAGCTTCATTCCCTCACCTGGTGCTGTGCAGCCTGGTTCCTAACTGGTCACGACCACTACTCGTCCATGGGGGACTGTAGGTCTGGTGTATATCTACCTACATATCAATCTATCCATCATACATCCACATTCTATTAAGGTAAATTAAGAAATAAACTGAATATATTTAAAGTGTACAGACTTATGAGAATTCTGCTGTGTATGTACCCTTGAAATAATCAGTATGAACAGGGTAACAAATATTTCCAAAATCCTCCAAATTTTGTGTCCCTTTAGAATCCCACTCCAAATCCCATTATCAGGCAGCCCCTTACTTTCTTTCATTGTAGGTAATAAGTTTTTATTTTAGGGAAGTTTATATACATAGAATAATACAGTAAATATTTGTTTGGGGATGGCTACTTCACTCAGCATAATAATTTTGAAATTAATCTGTAATGTCATGCATATCAGTAGTTTGGTCCTCTTCATTGCTGAGTAGTATTCCATTTCCTCTCTTAAATTTGTTAATTTGAACTGATTTTAAATTTACAGAAACCTGTAAACCTAGTACACACAATTCTCATATACTCTCCTCCTCTCTTCCCTTAATGGTAACATTTTACACAACCATGGAACATTATCAAAACTGATACATACGAAGACTGCTAGAGTCTTCGTTCAAGACTTCTAGAGATTTTCACTAAAGTTCTGTTTTCTGTTCCAGGAGTCAACTCTGAATATCATTCTACCTTTAGTCAATAAGTAACTTTTGTCTCCTTTGATCTTTGACAGATTCTCAGTACTTCCTTGCTTTTCATGATATGAATAATTCTGAAGATTACTGGTCATATAGTTTATAGAGTGTTCCTAAATTTGGGTCTGTGTGATATTTTCTCTTTACTAGACTCAGATTATGGCTATGGGGGAAGAATACCACAGATGTGATGTGAGCTTCACCTCACGTAGAATCAAACGGCACCTACTCCCCACATCTCTTGCTACTGGTGGTGGTAAGCCTATCCCCTGGTCAAGACTGTCTCCACCAGCCTTCTCCTCTAGAGAGTTATTATTTTTCCCTTTCCATGCTTGCTACAACCAAATCACTAAACCTACGCTCACATGGAAGGGAATAACTCTCTGCCTCCTGCAGGGGGGAGTTGTCACGTTTAGTTTTAAAAATTATTTTCTAATGGAGATTTGTCCCTTCCACTTATTTATGTATTCAATCATTTTAATATCATTATGGACTCATGAGTATTTATTTTATTATTTGGGTTATAATCCAAAACTAAACTTAGTTATTTCGTTGTTCAAATTATCCCAGCATTTCTTGGCCATTGGAATCTCTTTGGGGTCTGTTTTTGTGTCCTTTTGACATGACTATATTTTGTTTTCACTTCCTTACTTCTGATACTACAAGATACTTAAATATCACCCTGTATTTTGCTTGCTTCAGGGTGAAAATTAGCCATTAATTGAACAAATCCTGTTCCATTTGTCAGAAAATGGTGTTTAGAAACCACAACCTCAGTGTCATTTGTGGTCATGGCAACTGGAGATTGCTACATCGAGGCCCCCCTCAGTGGACAGGGTAAGATTATACAACACATACTCACTCCTCACTGAGTTTTCAAAGTTTGCACCTTTCTCAAAGATGCCAGTTTCATAAAACTCTAGCTTTCTTTCATGAAGTCCTATTCACTTGGTTATTTCATCCTTTAAAGCAGAAACCAACAAAGTTAATTTTTGTCCTTTAGTTCTTAACTAGAGATAGTAGTGTTCTTTCTCCAAAATAAATCATCACAGTTACACATAAGATAGGCTAAGAAGTGGAATTGGGCAACTTTCATGGAATGAGAGACTTGGTTGTGAGAAAAAAAAAAAAAGTCTCACAACAGACGAATGGTCATACAGGTCCCCCAGCTTCTTCAGACCCCTGCCTGCTCCCCACATCAGTTGGGAGTGTAGAAACAGCATGACTGCGATGAAGACCCAACGCAGGGCATGTGTGGCACAGAACGGGAACTCCAGGAAGCCATCCTGGCCCACCATGCTGCTCTCACCTCTTAATCCTGAACAACAACAAAAAAAAAAGTGAAAAATTGGGGCTGTGAATCCCAAATAGATACAGACAGAAAATATTTAGACCTTCAGTTTGCATGGTACACAGTGCAGCTTTGACGTTCAATGCCTGTTATTTAGTTCCTGATAGTTGTGAGACTTGAAGGTCAAGGGGGAGGAATGCTGATAACAGAGCACACAAGCCTTGTGGTGGGCGTCATTGGGCAACACTGTCTGCTCACTCAGTTGTCTTGATGTGCAAGTCTAAGTCTTTTATCCCACACGTCTGAAATCACATTCCACAGTTGGCATCCTGGCTTATCAGCGAGTCTGTTTACTTTATTCTTACACCTTCACATTCCCACCCCACATCCTACAGCAAGGCGTTGTATGTGTATAAGAAAGCAGATCAAACATATGCAAAACAGAAAGATCTCCAGAAATCATGAGTTTTGAATGTATAGGGGAAAAAAGGACCATGATAAGTGCGAGGGGGGGATAGAAAAACAAATCAGCTTACTCTCTCTTCCCATACTGTGATCTGTGAGAACGGCACAGGGTACAGTGGAGAAGCTGAAGGAATGAAGGAGAGTCTTTTGATGGAGGATGACACCCTCTAGCAAGCTGCTGCCAGGAGCCCACCCCAGTACGTGGACATCATCACCCTCTTCCCCTAAGGACCCAACCTGCTTAGCTTTCCACTGGACACTCCCCAGATACTTAGTTTCCAACTGTGGCTCAAGCCCAAGCACACTGGGCAACAGAGATTCCTCTCATGCTCCATGCTTCTTCCAATCCACCTGCCTGGGGATGGGCCCTGGGCAAGGACGGCAGCTGGCCGGGGCATGGCTCATGTTTCTGAAGTCAGGAAGGCCATTCCTTAGGTGCTGCCATTCTGGCCATTTGGTCAACAGGAGCACCCCGATGGCTCTTTGAGCTGTTACCTCAGCCCTGGTCAACTTTCACAAGATTTTCCATTCCCAATCTTAAATAGATCACAGGCAGCTGATCTTTTCATTTTACTTCACATGTCTGTTAACCCCTTTCCAAGCCCAGACATAATAAGAAACTGCAGATTATGGTGGATAAGAACACAGAGTCGACCACCACATAGGATCAAATCCTGATCTTAAGTCTCACAAGCTGTGTGACATTGTGTAAATCATCTAACCTCTCTGTGCCCTTATCTCATACATAAACTGGAAACATAGTATTACTAATGTCATAGGTTTCCAATGATGTATAAATTAGCTACTCGAACAAAGTCTTCATAATAGTGCCTTGAACCTCATAAGAGTTGTAGAAGTGCTGTCACTTACTAAGGGTGCTCACAAGTTTCTCTAATACCTCAGCATTGTTCAGGTAGAGGATAGATAGGAGGTCTGAGAGTGAAGGGCATTGAGTTAAGGCTCCGGAGAGGCTAATCCTCAAATCCTGACGATCAGAGATGCCAACCAAAAGAGACAGGATTTCATTTGCTTTTGTAGCCGCATAATATCCCATAATATACAAAGTTTGGGCACCTTGGCCATTCCCAGGTGTTTGCCATTTTGAATAAGAAGTTAGGATGAATGAGTGGCACCTGTGGCTCAAGGAGTAGGGCGCTGGCCCTAGCTATATACTGGGGGTGGCAGGTTCAAGCCTGGCTCTGGCCAAAAGAAAGGACTTTTGGATGGAGAGAAGAGCCACATCTCAAGACTCACAGATCTGAATGCAAAAAAGGGAATGGAGTTTTGTCACCAAAAATTTCTTGTTCTGGCATCTCTGACTTTAGTGACTTTGACAAATTGTGTAAGGAGATAAATCTGTGTAATTTGGAAATCAAAAAGCCAGGATATCTCAAACCTGAACTGAGTGTGTAAATGAGGTGTTGAGGCCCCTCTCAGATTTTATTCCTGATGATAAAGATGGCTATTCCCCAAGGAATGGAATATATGTCAGGTCTTCTACTTAAAAAATCATAAAATTATCCCCATATTTTATTTTTTAAAAGCTTTCTTTACCATTAATTCACAGATCTGAATGCCTTCAATAGTTGATTATTTTTGTATGATAGAAAATAGGGACAAATAATTTTCTTTTTTTAGTTCCTAGTTTGTATAAGAACACTTTTACAAACATTATCATTTCCCCACTGATCTATAGTTTAATTATGTTATAATTCAAGCAGCCATTTACGTGTGGATCTGTGTCTATGTTACACATTTTGTTCCATCAATCTAGTAATATCTTTTACTAATACTCCACTGTATACATGTTTGCATCAAGCCTTAATATGTTAGATTTTTGGATAGTTTGTTTTGTAAACTTAACATGTCAATGTATTCCAGAAAAAGCTCTGAGTGGCTCTTTTCTATTTTAATGGTGAATAGTGATATGAATTCTAGACATCAGGGAAGGAAACATAAAATTGGTCATCAATCTTTGTGTTTTCATTTGAGTAATTAGTCTATTTGTATTTAATGCAATTAATGTTATATGTGAGTTTCACTTGATTTATTCTTTTCTTCCTTGACTACTTTATCAAATAAAATATTTTAGTCATTTGCATTTTATTCTATAAAGTTGCTACTTAACATTGTCATATTATAAAGTGGCTATCCAGTGGGTTAAAACATTCTCTTATGACATGTACAAAAACTAATACAAATTGCTACTTTTGTCACCTTCCTGGTAATGACAGCATCACAAAATGCTGACCTTCCACTCTTCTGTCTTTTGCATTATTGTTTTCTTACATTTTAATTCTATTTATATTTTGAATCCTCAAGGCTTCAGTACCATTGTCAAGTACCCTAATATTTACCGATATTCATTTATGTATTTACTAATGTATTTATCCTTCCTTTCATCCTGTCCTTTTCCTGCATTTCCAGCCATTTCTCTTAGAGATTATTCTGATGGAAGAAGTCTATGTTAGTCAATTTGGGTTTCTATAACAATGCATGACACGTTGGGTGGCTTATACACAACAAATATTTATTTCTCGGGCAGTGGCTCAAAGGAGTAGGGCGCCGGCCCCATATGCCGGAGGTAGTGGGTTCAAACCAAGCCCCGGCCAAAAACCATTGGGGGGAAAAATTATTTCTCACAACTCTGGAAGCTAGGAAGCCCAAGATCAGGGTGCCAGCGTAGTGGCTCTGGTGAGGACCCTTTCCTGCGTCAGAGACAATTGTCTCCTTTCCATGTCCTCACCTGGAAGAAAGAGAGCTAGATAGCCCTCAGGCTTCTTTGTATCAGGGAACTAAAGCCATTCATGAAGATATCATCCTCACCATCTAATCATCTCCTAGAAGCCCCACTTCCAAATATCATCACATTGGGATTAAGGTTTCAACATGTTAAGTTTGGGGGGACACAGATATTTTTTCCACTGAAAAATCATTCTGCAAGTGTGTTGGCAACATTTCCCTGAAAACATTTTTTGTATTTTACTTCAATCCTAAAGGATTTTTCTACCGAATATAGAAATCTCAGTCAGAAGTTATTTTCTTTTGTTACTTTAGAGAGACATTCAATACACTGTTTTCTAACTTTATTACTATTTAGAAATATGTCATTGTTATTGCTTTTTTTTTTTTTTTTTTTTTTTTTGGAGACAGAGTCTCATTTGATCACCCTTGGTAGAGTGCCATGGCGTCACACTGCTCACAGCAAACAGAATGTGTCTGTTTTGGCTGGCTTCCTTCACAATTTCCCTGATTGAATTTGATGCTCAGTACTTTTACTAATGTGCCATAGAGGTGATTTTCTTTTGTTTTGGTCAGTTTTCACTGGACATTTTTAATGTATTGACTGAGGTCTTAATCAGTTTTTTAAAAGCCTCAGGCGTAGTTTCCCGAAATAGATCTTTGGCCCCATCTCTCTCTCTTCCTGCTTCACAGATTCTAATTCCAAATTAGTTAGATAGATGCCTCAAATATCGATTTTCAATCATTTATCATCTCTGGAATTATTTTCGTGTATTTGCTATTGGTCTTTCTATTTCTTACTCAATCACCTAAGCTGTTATTCTGCGCGTAGAACTCTAAATTGAACCTGCTGCATCTTTTATTCCTGCAATTTATTTTGTTTGAGTATGTCATGCATCAGTTACCTTTGAAAACTTCGCATATTTTCATCAGTTTTTATAATATTTTCCACCAGTTTAGCAAAGATATTAATTAAAATTAGAAATGAGAATATCAGCTTACCACGTTCCTCAGAGAAACGTGTAGAGAAATTATATTGCCAGTTAAAATAATATGCTATACAAGAAAGTATTAATTCAAGGTGTCAATCATTTCAAAAATTTAACCATATATTTTATGGGAAAAATGAAATAGTAAACTGAAGTTTTTCATGGAAATATCAGTGAATGCTATTTGAGACAGACATGGCTGAGAAATAAACTATAGTACATGAAAGAATATCAAGAGCAAAGTGCTTATGCATTTTTTAGTGTTCAGAAAATCATAAATATAATTCAGTATATAATTCAGTATTTTTTCCAAATTGAGTAATTAAAATAACCATTATAAAAACTGATCTCAGGCTCAAAGAAAATGATCTGCTAATATCTTCTTGGAGACAATTCCACTGTCTTTCCAGAATAAGGCAATGTTTCCACTGTGAATAAAAATCTATGCAGATCCTAGTTAGAACCACAAGCTCTGCCTTTCCCCTCATACACACGTCTGCTCCCAGACTTTACATTCAGTAGCTAAATATGGACAACCAGATCTTAATGTTGTATCAAACCAAAGAACCACTTTTTAAAAATCCTGGCCCCTGTTTTTCACGTTCTGGCTTGTAACAGTATGAATCACATAACATGTCCTCAGCAGCTGTGCCCATTCTGAAGCCAGAAAATGCTTCTAGGAATGATCGCTGAAGATGAGGACAGGGACTAACCAGACACACTGGTTAGTCTACAGCCTGCACTGCAGGGTCAGAAATGATCTTCATTTGGCCTGGCTATTTTGTTCATGAAAATGTGCTAGTGGTTCCTTATGTAGAAACCATTCTCTGTTTCTTAAGCAATTCCATGTCTCATGAATTGTTTCACTAACTAACAAGGGGTTTTTTTAATACATACAGGCACCTCCATCAGGGATTGCTTTAATCCATTTCAAAGTCCAGTGACTATATTGCATGTCGACAGGGAAACAGGTGGCAACAGTGAGTAAATGTTGAGCCCTATTTTGTTCTGTCACCATAGCAACAGGATAGAAAAGGGTCTGTTAGGATATGTTGGTTCCAGCAAGGAGAGAAAAAGGCAATGGGATGTTCCCTCTTTCTCCCAGCTTCATTTCTTTCATATTACTTCAGAAAAAAATTATAAAATTGGTGGAGAGCACAGGTACCAAAAAAATTCTACTTATTGTACAAACAATATCATGCAGACTCTCTATAAAGATATCTTAATATCGAGTTACTTCCTTCCTTTCTTTCTCTAATAGAGCAACAGATTTTATAATTGGTACCAATTATTGAATCCCACTTTCTTATTAGAAGATATTATTGCCCCATCCAATGCCTGGGCATGTGACATGCTTTTGGCAAAGGAATGTGAGCACACCCAAGCAGACACTCGAAGCCTTCCTGCTCTTCTGTGATTGCTTTTGTTCTTACTGTCACAAGAATGGCATGTCTCTCAACCTGGATCCTCGAATAAAGAAGACATGTAACTAACTGCAACTAACCCCCACCAAATCCATAGCTAACACATACATGAATGAGAAGTTAATGTCTATAATTACAAGTATCTGAGACTTGGGAGTTATTTCTTACCATTGCAATAACCAGGTAAAAATGAATAAAGAAAGAAATCAGTACCAGATATGGGGTGCTACCAGAATAAAAAACATAAAGTATTCAACTTTATTCTAGCAGACAGGCAGCTGCAAATACCCCCCTTTTTAATTTTTGCATTTTTTTTTCTTTTTGAATCAGAATCTCTGTTTCCCAGCTAGGGTACAGTGGAATCATCATAGCTCACAGCAACCTCAAACTCCTGGGCTCAAGTGATCCTCCTGCCTCAGCCTTCCAAGTAGCATAGACTATAACTGTGTAGGCACACCATACCATGCCCACCTAATTTTCTCTGTTGTAGAGATGGGGTCTCACTCTTGCTCAGGCTGGTCTCTAACTCATGGCCTCAAGCAATCTTACATCCTTGGCCTGCCAGAATACTAGGATTATAGGCATGAGCCACAGCACCCAGCAAAACTTCACAGTGAACCTCTCATGACTTCTGCAAAATTGAGTGATCCACGTTTTTGTAGGTAAAGTATCTGCTAAAACCATTGTTGTTTGATAACTGGGAATGAGCTTATGAATTTAGGCAAAGAGACTATGAAACTGAAAGTAACTAGCAGGCTTTGGCTGTGCTATTGATTACTTTTAAAAAGGGAACAAGAATGAGGTGATTTGGGGAAATAGATTGCCGATTTCACAGAAAAGTTGAAAGATGGAATTATCTTCTCTGAAAGATGAAAGATGAAACTGAGAAACAAAGATGAAAAGTCAGTATTATGGCAAAAACAAAATCAAAGTCCTGGCTTCATACCATATCTTTTGTTACAGCCTGAGTTGATTAAAGGGACATCCAACCAACATTTTAGTTGTGTAAAATATCTCAAGGGACAAAAATTGCCAAGGGTATGATACTTTTGTGGAAACCTGACCACCTAAAGTTACCTCAACATAGCTCATATTACTTTAGGCTCTAAGTGGAGAATACCGTGCAAAGAATTGTGAGTGTGACTTTTGGCACATTGGAATTGTACAGAATAAAGCTAACTAGGTTTTGAGGGAGTTGTATTGTCAGAATAGCCTGTAGCTCTCAAAAAATTAAAATGAACTATGAGTCAACAAAATTCTGTTCTCCTCCAAAGAGAGAATATTCTTTAATGCCCAAGGAAGGTGAAGGAGGATGAAGAACTTCCCAGGGAGTAGAGCCAAGGATCACAGTGAACAATCAGCTACTGACCTGCAGCTCCACAGGAGCAGACGTTGGGCCTGTTGAAGTAAGATTGTCTGCCTGTAAGCTGGGGAGTCTCTTAATGTCTATCCAAAAGGATTTCAAAATGCCTGTAAAGCAATGGAAGCTCAAATATCCCCTCCTTCCCCTTTCTGAACAATAGCATTTATTAAGATTACCCTACCATGTATTGTGTGCTGATTGTGCATGGGAAAGCCAACCTATCTTTTAAATCTCAAGATAATGAGGAAACAATACAGTCTAATTAAAGTGCCATCATAAGAACCAGGACTTCAGTCTGAGGATATAATTAGATGACAGTGGGTTTCACTTTGAGGAAGTGGATTCTGCATACTTAAAGGAATAGAACAATATTTGTCACAAGAATTGGATTGTGGTAGACTTCATTGTTGTTCTCAACTGTTCTCCATAAAGAGGACACACTCTTTGTCCAATAGACCCTGTGCTTAGATGTTGGTTTTACTTTAGAACATGAGTGGGGATAGTAAGTGCCACGTGCAAGTAGATAATTAAAGACACATCCAAGGATGTGTAATTGCTTTTCCATTTGCTATAAGACTGAGGTTTATTTTATACCTAGATCCCAGAAGATGCATAGAGCAAAGTGGTAGTTGACCACTTTTATGAGCTACATGATCAAGAAATAAGTGTTATTTTAAATCTATGAAATTTGAAGTAGGTCTCCAATACTATCAGTGTAACTTATTTAAGGTTGACTCATGTACCTGCTATACACCTTATTTCTACAAAGCACCACCAACTTTGTTTTCAAGAACAAAGTTGAGGGGAGAATGAGGGGAGAATGTGGTCGTTACTTCAGATTTATTTCTTTTTCTTTTCTTTTTTTTTTTTTTTTACTAAATCATAGCTGTGTATATTAATGCATTTACGGGTACAATGAGCTGGTTTTATATACAATTTGAAATACTCACTAATATAATTTTTTATTTTTTGAGTCTCACTTTGTCACCATGGGTAAAGTGCCATGGCCTCAGCCTAGCTTACAGCAACCTCAAGCTCTTGCACTCAAGTGATCCTCCTGCCTCAGCTTCCCAAGTAGCTACAGGTGCCCACCATAACTACTGTATGGTTTTTCTTTTTTAATAAAGATGGGGTCTCACTCTTGATCAGACCGGTCTTGAACTCCTAAGCTCAAGGGATCCTCTAGCCTCATCCTCCCAGATTGTGCTAGGATTACAGGAATATGCCTCTGTGCCCAGAATGGATTTTAAAAACGAACACCTGATTTTGTCATATAGCCCAAGTGTCATCCTTTGGTTTAAAAGAAGCCTCTCTTTGTTAAAATTACATACACAAGAGAAAAAAATGTGTCAGAAATTCTGTGTAATTTGCTGTATAAAAGAAGTCAACTAACATGGGGTATTCGAGCCAGAGAGGCATGAAGAAGAAATGCAAGTGCCGGGGCCCTGACTGGGCACAGGCTCTGTGTGAGGGGAAGAGGCTCAAGGAGGGGACAGCAGCCTCTGTGGGAACTGGGTTACACATTGCAGACACATTAAGTCAGTGCATACGTCAGAGATAATGGAAACCAGAATTTCGCTCTGTGAGAAGGAACTTCACACCACCCTACTCAAGCCCCACGATTAACACTGTCCTTGGACATTTTCCCTTCCATGGGGCTCCAGCATCCTGGACTGCACTGTCACAACTACTTCTGAAGTCCTTTTCTACCAAGACACAATCATCTATTTCTGTCCCCTTTCACAACTTTCCTTGTTCCCTTCCACGTTTCAAGGAGAAAATTCAGGAACTCAGGATGACCCAGCTATGCTGATGATTAGTGTGTGGGCTCTGGGAAGAAGCCCAGTCCACCTCAGTAATCCAAAAACGCTCCCAGAAACATGCTGCCAGGTTCTCTCTTCAGGAAGAAACAAATGAACAATTCTGGGGATAAAAGGGTTAATAAGGCTGCTTGCAGAATTCCTAATAATTTATGCAGATGTTCCACCCTCAAGGAGAAGAGTGCAGGGTGACTCCCTGTCCAAGATTATAGCACAGAAAGGGGGAATGAGTTTTCAAATTAGGGAAACCCGACAGACAGTAAGCACCTCCGCCAGGTGATCAAAGTTTATATCAACAGTGGCAAGTCATGCTGATACATGTGCTCTTGGTATGATATGATAGAGACCAAATGTTACCCCCCGATCCCTCAAACTCCAGGTTAATCGTTAGAAAAACAGCAGTTTTTCTAATTCCAATAGAAGTGCATTCTACCAAAAATCTGACCAGGATTCCCCACCACCACCAAAAATTAAAAAAAAAAAAAAAAAAACTGCCTAAGTCATTAAGAACCTAAACACTGTCACAGACAAGAGGAGTCTAAAGAAACACTAAAAATAAAGGAAATGTAGTATCATGATGGGCTCCTGAAACAAATGAACAAACAAAAAAGGGACATTAGGTTAAAAACCTGGTATTAAGCACTTTAGTTAACAGTAACATATTGATATCAGTTAAACATGATATGTTAATTAATAGGGAAAATGGAACTCCCTGTAACATTTTTTGCAACTTTTTATCAACTCTAAAGTCCCCTTTCCTCATCTCCCTTTCAATGAGTCAAGATCGGCTAATACAACAAAGAGAGGAATTCAGAAAAGCATCCCTTTCTCACCCCCCACACTCATCCTCACAAAAAGTCAGAAGTATTTGCACTGGACATTTTTCGCAGCTCAATTTGTGGAAACAACCTAAGTGCCCATCAACTCATGAATTAATACAGACCATGGTATATGTACACCATGGAATATGATTCAGCCATTAAAAAGATGGCGATTTTACATGTTTTATATTAAGTTGGATGGAGTCGAAACACATTCTTTTTAGTAAAGTATCACAAGAATGGAAAAGTAAATATCCAGGGTACTCAAATGGGATACTAATCATGCCCAAACAAGAGAAAAACTCAATTCAATTCCAGATGGGGAGGAGAGTGGGGGAGGGGAGGAGGGAGGACGTTAATGTGCTCCCACCTCATGGGAACAATGTAAGGGTATATGGCACACTTTCTGGGTGCAGGACACAACTACAACTGGGACTTCTTGCTAACAGATGCAAACATTGTAATCTAATTGTTTATACCCTCCCACAAGTCTGAAATAAAAAGAATATATATATATATATGTATGTATGTATGTATGTATATATATACACACACACACACACATATACATATGTATACAGTTTTTAAGTGGGAAGACAACTCTACAATGTGCCAAATAAAATGAAACAATGTCATGAAGATCTCTTCTATGACAAAACTTGCTTGCCCCCTGTCTCCTAGACATAAAACTTGTCCACCAAAGGTTTTCAGAATCAGGACTCCACACAGAGTCCTTGGAAGCAAGTTTTATATCTGAGGATCACAGATTCATCAACTTCAAAGTACTTTCCTGACTTATGCAGTACTTTGCACTTCATCCCTGCCCCTTTGCTAGGCGATCATTCTGTAAACCTGCAGCAGGAATAATGAGTCAAAACAAAATCTTGCCTCAAGGTTTGATAGCTGGACTTTCTCAGGCACATTTGGCATGTTAACATTATAGATCAGCAAACAGGTGCCGAGGCTGCAAGACAGTCTTCCAATCCTGCAAAAAATGTGCATTTTCCCAGTTCAAACATTAGGATTCAATTTCAAATACACTTCCTTGGAAAAGAATGACCCACGCCTCACACTCTAGGCTGCTCATCTCTGTTCTTGCTTAGCAAAAACGTGTGAGTAGTAAGGAGCAGGGCCGGGTCATGGGAACATGGAGGAGCAGAGTCAGATCCTACGCATGGGCCTTGGTTCCCCAGAAGAACCAGCTCCATTCATTCCTCCTGAAATGCATCCACACAAGCTTAAAGCAACTTTTCTGAAAGGGCAGCTGCCTCACCCCCACATTGCATCTCATCGATGATCAAGGTGAATTATTTTATCCCATACAAACTTAAACAACAGCAACTAAGTTTCGCACTTAAATGGGAATGAAAGGGAAGACTCAGGTAACTGTTCTGATGTCATGCTTAGGACTCTGTGAGAGTGAGTGGGCAACACCCCACCAATAACCATGAGATCAGGAGGAAAGCACCCAGGTGGACAGGCACTGTCCCTCCTCTCCTCACGCCTACAGGTCAAAGGGAGGCACAGCTATGGCACCAAGAGGCCTCCCTGTGCACCACGCCCCTGCCTCCACTTGCATCCCCCAGGCCCTCACAACCCTCTCCATCTTCCTCTCACAATCACAGTTGGCACCTCAACAGGTTGGATTCAGTTAGAACACTCTATCGTGTTACATAATTCATAGTGATTCTCTCCCACTGAAGCTCATATCCCGTACACAGAGACGCCATTGGGGACTTCGCCACATTCAAGGAATAATGAGACTGACATGAGCAGCCTTTTCATTTGGGGGGTCAAAACTTCCCCCTTCAGATGTAGCTCCTTCTATCAGTCCCCTACCTCCTTTCACTTCATGTCATTGTCCCCTGTTATTGGAGTTTGCTCGTTTACTCGATTGCTGTTTATGTGTACTCCCATGGTGTGTACAGATGAGGGCTATTTACGGGGAACACTGTTTGTTATATGCACACAGTGGTGGCTTATCAGGGGCAAGGAAACGCAGGAAGAGAAAGCACTACCAGCCTCCCCATCTGCTCTGTGCCAAGCACCACCATTTCCTTGCTTCCTCTGAAGTTCTACTCTCATGTCTTCTGTGCGTCTAAGAGGAGTATGTAGTGTCAAGGAAGTCACTCAGCACATGAAGAATGTTCACACTCCATGCCCAGCCCTGGGGCAGCCCCATGGCAGAAGACAGCCTCCTCTCTAAGACAAGCTCCATGCAGGGGCAGGGGCGGGGGTGCAGACCCACACCCAGTGGTCTCACGAGGGGCATCAGAGGATGAAAATGAGGTGGCAGTGAGAACAGTGTACATTTTTCCCTCATAATAATAAGAAATATTTATTATTTCTCTGTTTTTCTCTTCCATTGATTTTCTCTCCTCTCCCTATTAGATTTTAAAGTACCATTTATTAAATTACAGCAACCACTCATTCATTCTGAGTCATAGTTCACAAAATATCAGGGATTTATTCTCTCCACAAATTAGAGCCCCCCATAGCCCACCTCAACGACACAACCCCACAGTTACATTTGTTCTCCTGACAGGAGGGTGCTCTTCGTGAGAAGTCATGTTTGTGACCATTTCTTTGGTGACACTTAACACATGTCACATTAACACCCACCAGCTCAGAGAGAGGGAAGGCAGGGGAGATTTGGCAAGCACGCTGGCACTGCCACTCTTAGCTAGCACGCAGGAGATGAGGGAGAAGACCCCCGCAGCACAGCAAGATTAGAGGTAACCTTTCACCAAGACGCCTAGACACAGAGAAACTGCTGCCTGCTTCCTCCCACACAGTCACACACAGGCTGTTCTCCACCAGCTTTGTTTTCATAAACAGAGATGAGCCTGAAAACCCCAGGGTCCCAATCTCAGATGTTAAATTTTATTTTTCTTTCAAACAGAAATATACAGTGTATCTGGTAAATACATCAATATGACATACTCCACAAAATAAAGTTTAACCCACAAATACACTTGTGCTATTGGTCACCTCAAAGGAGATGTAGGGTACTTGCAATGCTGAGAATGTTCTGTGTCCAACCAGTGAGTTTCTAGAATCAACCACGATCCCAACATTATCACTATGGGTTTGTTTTACATGCTTTTTTAACTTACCATCAATGGTGTGTGGTCCTTTCCAATCAACTCTGTGTCCATGCAATTAACTCACACTATTAAATGTATCTATAATTTTGTTGTTATTTTAGTTGCTGTGTAGGATTCTGTTGGGTGACTATGGATCAAGTTATTGCCCCCATTATACTGCTGATGAACAGTGGAATCATTCCAATTTTTGGCTATTATAAATGAAATTACAAACTTGTGGTAAATGATTTTTAATGGACATAAAGCAATCATTTATCTTGGGTATAAACCCAGGATGACATGTGTTTGTTTGCTCATAGGGTATGCATTTGTTTAGCTCTACTAGATAGTACTAAACATTTTCTCATAGTGGTTGTCCCAATTTTCTTTTTTTCTTATTGTTGAGGATTCATTGAGTGTACAAAGACATATGAAAAATATTAGTTCTCCCTAATTATTAGATGGTCCTAATATTCACTCCCACCACCAGTATATGCAAGTTCAATTTCCTTCTTAATTGGTATTATCAGTCTTTGTAATTTTAGTTATTTGAGTGGATGTGCATTGGTATTTTGTCTTATTTTACATTTTTTGATGAGGAATAGCATTGAGAACTTTTCCATCTGTTTGTTGGGCACTTCAACATCATCATTTTGAAGTTCCTGACCAAGTCTTTTGCCTGTTTTAATGTTTTTGTCCGTCTTTTTCCTACTGATTTGAATAAGTTCTTTAAAAAATCTGGCTACAAGTCCTTTGTGTGATATGAATTCTTAACGTTAATAAAGTCCAGGTTATCAAACTTCTGAAAAATAATTGTGCTTTATAAATATTATTTAATAAATCTTTGCAAACCCTAAGTTCATAGAGGTATTCTCCTACTTTTTTTTTTCTAGGTTAATAGTTTTAACCTTTACATTTAGGAACTCAGGCCACCGCAGATTATTTATTATATACGCATTATATTGTTATATATGGTATGAATTGGAGGAAACAAAGAATTTTTTTTTCTTGCCTGTTTTGTGTTTATCTACATTGAAAGACTCCAGCATATAATTTCTGTTCACTTGCCAGGCACCATTTCTTGAATTTCTTTTTTTAATTTAAAAAATAATTTCATCATAAATTTAATGGATATTAATGTACTTATTAAGCATAGTGATAGCATTTCTTTTAACATTTTTTATTAGATCATAACTGTGTACATTTCAGCATTTATGGGGTACAATGTGCTGATTGTATATATAAAGTGGAATGTTTACTTCAAACTCGTTAACAGCATTCCCCTCACTTATTTAATTATTGTGTTTAGACATTTATACTCTACTATTAATATATTTGATGTGAATCCTTGCAATAAGCAAGGATAATTCCGTAATAAGACCTGAAGCAAACCCAATTTTTCTCCTTGAGGAACTCACTAGGTTCTCAAGGTGGGCATTCCACAGAGACTCTCACTCCCCCCACCCAGGTGAAAAGGGTCTCATCAAAGCACAAAGTTAAACCTCATCCCAGGGTAGGACAGAAACCTACTCTCCAAGCCTTTCTTCCAGCCTTTCTGTCTCATGTGTGTGGGGGGGGAAAGAATGAAATGAAAACTATAGTCAATATAAGCTTCAAGGAAATAGATTCAGAATGTTGCAGCCAGCAAAAGGAGTACAAATGGGGTAGAGAGGAAAAGGATACACCACTGGAAAAGGGAAAAACCACTTTGTGAGGGCCACAGAATTAATATGCAAGCCAACAAAATCTCAGGACTTTGAAGATTATAGAATATTACACACTTCTTTGGATCGTATGATCCCACTAAGAAAGCCTCAAAGTAATAAAATGGATACAGCTGAAATACTTGCAAGATACAAACTAGTTTTAAGTGGTAGGATATAGGATATTCCCAAAATACTGAAAGAGGGACAAAAACATGGCCTCTTAAAAAAAAAAAAAAATGAAGCATCTGTATGTCAGCTACAGCAAACATTAAACAAATCAAAACTCCTGCACAGATGAATACAAATCCTCACGCTGACGGTTCTGGTTTCCGTCGTTCCTATTAGCTGATATAACTTGCAGCTTTCATTGAAAAAAAAAAGCGGTCAGGCAGGAAGCAAAGGACAAGCACAGGCGACATAAACAGTGGCTCCTAAGAACCCCCATCTGTCGTGGGTGTCAGACTTCAACGTGATTCATCCGACGGAATCACCAGAAGGGAATTTAGGAGCACTGTGACTGATACGTTGAGGGCACTAATGAAAAAAAAGTAGGAACTCCTAAAGAACGGATGAGTATTGTAAGCAGAGATAAAAGCTCCACGAATTAAAAGGAAATGCTAGAAATAGCAAGCAATTGAAAAAAAAATGTCTTTGTCACACAACTAAGGAAAGAATCGGCGAACCCAAAGATAAGTCAGCAGAACCTTACAACTTAAGTATGAAAAGAAAAAAAAAATAAATTTTAAAAACTGCAAGGAAATGGACTAGAACATTCAAGAATTATGTGATACCATCAAAATGTATAACATACTCACAGTTGGAATACTAAAAAGATAAAAAGGAGACAGTGAAGCACAATAAATATTTTAAATGATAACAGTACAAAACTTCTAAAATCAATGGCATACAGTTTTCTCACAAAACCAAGATCAAAGAAGTTCAAATCACCAAGCAAGATAAACACTTAAAACACACATACACATGATCACAAGAAAACAAACAAACAAAACAACTATGAAAATTTGAAAAAAATCAAAGAGAGAGTCTTAAAAAAAAAAAAGACATTGAAGGAGAATCTTAAATATAAAAGAACAGGGATAAGAATTACAGTGAAAACATCCCAAAATATGATTATTTGAAAACTTTTACCTGGGCTAGCCGGTGAAAATGAAAAAAGAAACAAATAACCAATATCAGAAATGAAAGATAAGTAATCACTTATCTTTAAAACCTATCATAAAAAGAAAGCAAAAACCTCTAATGGTTTTAGTTGTGAATTATGCCAAACTTTCAAGGAAGAAATAGCACCAAATTTTCACAATATCTTTGCAAAAATAGAAGCAATAGAAGTACATTTCAGCTCATTTTATGAGGCCAGTATTACTCTGATACCAAAATCATGTAAATACATTACAAGAAAAGAAAACTATAGATGTGTATCTCTTATAGTATCCCTAACAAAATATTATCCAGAAATAGATATATATATAGAGAGAGATAGTATATATCTAACAGGAGAGAGTGAGCCCATGAATGCAAAATTGGGTCAAATTTTATAAATCAGTTTACATAGGTCATAATATTAATCAACCAAATAAGAAATATATAATCTTATAAATTGAGGCAGAAAAATAACTTGAAAAAAATTTTATCTATTCATAGTAAAAAACTCTCAAAACTGGAATGAAAAGGAATATTTTTAGTCTAATAAGGGGCAAATAAGGGAAAATCTACAGGTGACATCACAATGATGAGAGATTGAATGCTTTCTTTCTGTAAGGGGGAACAGGTCAGGATGCCCTGAACAATGTATTGAAATTCCCAGCTAACATAATGAGAAGAAAATAAATAGAGGATTTCACAAATTTCATACAGTTCTGGTGTGACTGCAAACTAGTATAACCCCTATGGAAAGTACTGTGGAGATTCCTTAAAAAACTAAAAGCAGACCTCCCATTTAATCCTGCAATCCCACTAGTGGGTATGTACTCGAAGGAAAAAAGAGACATTTTATCCTAAAGGCACCTGCACGCGATCAAATGTTTATAGCAGCACAATTCACAATTGCAAAGTCCTGGAAACAACCCGAGTGCCCTTCAATACATGAATGGATAAATAAATTGTAGTATATGAATACTGTGAAATAGTAGCCAAAACCATTCTCCTTAGTGAAATTTCAAAAGAATGCCACAACAAATATCACATGTATCTATTAAATTGGAGCTGGCTCATGGGCACCTTGGTGCTCACATGTGAGAATAACATAATGAAGGTCAAGTTGGGGCAGGGGGCAGTAAGGGCAGTAACTACATTCCCACCTAACAGGTGCATTGCAATGGTATACTGCACAATTCCTGGATGAAGGACACAACTGCAACTCAGACTTCAACATTACAAAGGCAAACTATGTAACCAAATCATATGTACCCTCATAATAATCTGATTTTTAAAAAAAAATAACAGAAAGAAATATATCTTTAGTCACAGCTGACATGTCTTTCTATTTAGAAATTACCAAAGAATTTTAGTATTCCTGAAACTAATAAGCAAGTATAACAAGGATAAGGAATATAATTGTTTACCTACAAATAAAAAATTAACTATGAAACTTGAAATAGGAAAATAATAATACTTAAAATAGTACTGAAAATGAAGCACTTAAGTAGAAGTATGTACAGGATATTTATGCTTAAAAGTCCAAAATGTTGAAGAAAGAAATCAAGATCTAACTAATTGAGAGCCTTCATGTGCCAGCTCCAATTAATAGAGTACACGTGATGTTTGTTGTGCCATTCTTTTGCAATTTCACTAAGGAGAATGGTTTTGACCACTATTTCACAGAGTAAATATACTCCAATTTATTAATCCCGTTCATGTATTGAAGGGCCCTTGGATTGTTTCCACTTTACGATTGTGAATTGTGCTGCTATTAACACTTGATTGAGTGCAGGTGCCTTTAGGATAAAATGTCTCTTTCCTTTGAGTAAGAAATTTATTGTTAAAATGTCAATTCATCCCAAATGGAACTAAGTAGAATCCCGTCAAAAATCCCAAGAAATCTTCTCATAAATATCAATTGATTCTAAAATTCCAGTGATAACAAAAGACCCCCCCAAAAAAACCTACACAATCCTGAAAAAGAGAAGAAAATTAGAGAACGGCCTCTATCATTTTCAAAACTTAAAGATACAGTAATTCAGACAGTGTGATATTGGGGAAAAAACAGACTTATCAGTTAAACAAAATAGAGAGCTCAGAAAGAGACCTCATACAAACATAGTCAATTGTCTCTTTGACAAATACAATCCAAAGGAGAGGGGATAGATTTGTGTGTGCGTGTGTGTGTGTGTGTGTGTGTGGGTGTGTGTGTGTGTGTACAAATAGGGTGCAAAAACACCTGGATGTCTATATAGTAAAATAAGAACTTGGAAACAAATTTTATACCTTACACAAAAATTACTTCTAAATGGATCTACCTAAAATGTAAATTCCAATACTTTAAGAATTCTAGAATAATGCATAAAAGAAAATCTAGGCAACTTCGGGTTTGGTGAAGAGTTTTTAATACATCAAAAGTAAACACCATGAATGTAAAAACGATAAATTGGATTTCATAAAGCTAAAAATTGCTTTGTGAACAACACTGTTAAGAAGATGAAAAGTCAAACCACAAACTGGCAGAAATATTTGCAAAAGACATATCAGACAAAGTACTTATATGCAAAATACTCAAAGATCCCCTAAAATTTGACAAAAGCAATCAAGTACAATATTCTTTCCTTAACTACATGGGATATGTTCCAAGACCTCCAGTGGTTACCCAAAACTTTAAAGAGTACCAAACACTATGTATACTATGATTGAATGTCTTTCCCCTTCTTCATAATTTCAGACATAGATTTGTTTTTACCATAGATTTTAGCAACCTTAGCATGCAATTGTCTAAAGTCAAGAAGTATCACATTTTTACCCACATGAAGCACTTTGAACTTTTCTTTGGTATATCTGAATGCCCATTACCCCTCCCTGCTCTTGTGCTTTAGGGCCATTGTTAAGTAAATTAGAGTTACTTGAATACAAACACTGCTACAGAAATAGTCAATCTGACAATGGCAGATGACAGCAGTGACTAGTGGGAGGGTAGACAGCCTGAATACTTGGGACCTGGGATAGCATGAGATTTCATGACACTATTCAGAATGGTGTGCAGTTTAAAACTTATGGAATGTTTATTTCTGAACTTTTCCAGTTAATACTTTAGCAAACTGAAGATAAATGGGGTCTAGTGTTAGTCATTAAAAAATAGAGAAAAATTGGACCCCACAGCAGAGAAGATATGCAGATGGAAAATAAAAATGTAAAAAGATACTCCGCATCATTTTTTTTAATTAGGGAAGTGAAAATTAAATCCAGATACCACTACACTTACAAGAGTGGCTAAATTCCAAAAAAGTGACAATACCATTTGATTGTGAGGATTCTGAGCAGAAGAAACTCTCATTCACTGTTGGCGAGAATGCAAAATGGCACAGCCACTTCGGAAGACAGTTTGGCAGCATCTCAGAAAGCTAAACATAGCATTGCCATATGATCTAGCAATCACACTCGGAGGTATTTAACCAACTGTTTTGAAAACTCATGTCCACACACATATTCTGCAAGGGAATGGTGGCATACGCTTTACTCATACTCAGGAAAAACTGTAGGCAAACCAGATGCCTTCAGTGGGTGAATGCATACACTGTGGTACATCCATATAGTGAAATACTATTCAGCAATGAAAAGAAACAAGCTATGGAGCCCTGAAAAACACAGAAGAATCCTAAATGCATATTGCTAAATAACAGAAGCCAGTCTATAGGTTATGTACTGTAAAATTCCTTTTGTATTACACTCTGGAAAAAGCAAAACAATGGAGACTCAGTGGTTGCCAGAGGTTTGGGGACATAGAAGGCAGAACAGGTGAAACACATGGGAATTTTTTTAGGGCAGTGAAACTCCTCTGCATGAGAATTCTAACTATGAATACAGGATGCATTCCATTTGTCAAAACCCATAGTCGTCCTATACCACACAACCCTCCCAATCTCTCCTTCCCAATTCAACAGCTGCCAGTATAGGACAGACTCTGGCCTGTCCCACAGTCATTTTGTGATGTGACTGAGATTTCTTCCAGAACAGAGGCAGAAGATTCATCCTCCTATGTCTGTCCCCTCTACCCAGCACTGTTCATCCCGTTGTTCACTACCTTTATTCCCGTAACAGAAATTTGCAGATTCCCCTTAAAGCTGCCCAGTGTAAACACTCAGATTTCTTGTAGTAACCCAGCATCCGGTTCCTGCCTCTAGATTGACAGGTCTTCTGGGGATCAGAGGGTTAACTAAGGAAGAGGGTCTGCAGGGAGCATTATTCACAAGTATCCACACCCCCTCAAACCTTTAATTAGGCCTTGTGAAACACCACTTGACCTTTTATTCCACATAATAATTCCCAGAAGTTCAGGGTATTTTACTTTTATTTTACATCTAAATTTGGGATACTCATAGCCGGTTTCAAATCCCAGCCCACCAGTTACGTCAATAGGATAGTGCACGCAAGAGCTGCGCAATTCTGGTGAAGTGTTTACATCTGCAGCGATAAGTGAGAAATGGTTTATTAACAATCGTGGCGTCACTGAGAAGGAGGTAGAGGCGAGGGAATAGAAACAAATGCACCGCCTCTTCCCCTCTCCTAACACCCCAACCCCCACTACCAAGTGCCCACGCTGGTGCTGTGGCAGGAGCAGGAAGCAGCACCTCCACTTCCAGTCCCTGCACTGCACCAGGAGGACTGCGCATGCTCCCCGAGGACCCTCGCAGGACCCAGAGACACAGGCCTCCTCCCCTCCCCCTCTGCCGCTGCGAACACAAGTGACTCATGAAGCTTTGTTCTCAGAAACACAGCCTTTTACTGATGGGCCTGAAATCAGCTTTTACTCAAGAATCCGACTTTCAAACATTCAAGCCCTACTCCATTTGAAGAACATAGCACAGGTTTTAAAAGTTGTCCCTTTCAACAGACTGTAATCAACTTTGTCATCAAAAGGACAAAAATAAATAAATAAATAAAAGAAGAAGAAGAAGAAAGAAAAACCTGCACAGATAGGGCACAGGGAAGACCCAAACTGCACCTATTGTGGCCTCGCCTTGCAGTGGCCATGTAGACATCCTGCCCCAGTCTCGAGCTAGGCATGCTTCTGCTCATGCTCTGGGGTTGGAAAGGTTAAGGGGACCAAAGTCTGCCATTGAGCGCAGTTTACATTCCTGATATTAGGGCCTCCTAAGGCTATGTTTTTTCTTCTCTTTTCTTTATTTTTTTATTTTATTTTATTGAGCTGTTCTTGAAGTCATCCTTGACTCTATCAAGTTCTTAACTCACCTCTTGCCGAATTCCATCTGCCTTTTAATTCCACATCTTAAACCATAGATGATCAGGACTTCTCCATTCCTCCACACCTGAATCGAAGGCCCCAATATTCCATCCCAAATGTCCACACCCACAGTTGCATTTGGACGGAGAACAGATGGGCAGAAAGGCAAATTGTTTGGAGCCACTGAAGGCTGTCTTCATAGGAATAGAACAGAAAATGGCTGATAAACGGCTGTCAGCCCAAAGGAAAGGATGGCGGGTTAGAAGGGTCGGCAGCGCATGAGCCCTCTGTATCTCCCTACCCATTCCCACCCCTGCTTCTGCTGTGACCCTAAAGGAGACACCAGCACAATGAAGAACTTGCCAGGCATCAAAGAAGAGAGTGCAAGGCCGGAAGCCCCCTCCTCTCAACGGGAGGGCTCACAGCTCGCCCCTCCCTCCCTCCCGTACACTCCCCCTCCCAGCCGTTGGGCTACACATTTTTTTCTCAGAAACAAAGCTCACACAGCCGCAGACCAGCGCTCCAGATTTCCCTGAGAACACCCCTAGTCTCAAACATTCTTCTCTGTCTTGTCAAACAGTGAAGTTATCACGTCTGAAGTGCACCCCTGCCTGTGAAGCGGCCGCGGACTACTGGGTCTGGAAAACGTGGAACAGGGCATGTGGCTGTCAGGATTGAGGAAATATTGGTTGAGCTACCTGCAGCTCTCATAATTTATTCATTCAGTCTTTACTGGGACCCATCTCTCTTTTGCTCTTAATTCATCGCGTCCATCCTCAGCTTTATGTGATTCTCTGTCTGAATCCTGAGGCTCTCAAGTTTTTTGTTAACCTTTCATGCTACATGTGAACCAGAGATCCCCTTAGACCTTTCTGTAGCAAATCAGCAAATTAAGGCAATTTAAGTGGAGGCAATTTAAGTCTGAACAGTTATAGAATATAAAATAGATGATTAGGGCTCTTGAGCTCAGAGAAAAGAATTGGCTGGAAGGTTTAGAATAGAGGAGTGGCCCAGCCAGCATCTCCTCAGCCCCCAAGTCCCCTCCCCCCAGCACTTTGCCTCTCTGAAAGAGGAAGAGAGCACAGGCACAAAGAGGACCCCTAGGGACACAAAGCCCAGTGTAGAGACCACTGCAGGCACAAAGGGACCATCCCCTTTCCTCTGTCCCCACACCGGGCTCCGTGCTGGCTCTCACGTACCACCTCTTCATAAGCACAGCCTGGACACTACATTCTTTGAAGGGCCTTAATTTCAAGCATTTTGCAGTAGATTTATCCAGGCAGGATGTCTTCTGAATCCCATGCAATCATTTTCTCCAGGACTGAAGTGTGAAATGAAGCCATTAGGGAAATAGTAGACATTTATGGAATGGATGCAATTTCTCCAAACCTGCACTTATTCTGTTCGATTTCAGATGTCATTTCAGCTCTCTGAGCCATCACTATACAGGATGTCTAATTAAAAATCTCCTTCCCTTTCACAGTTTTATATTGTCTCTAAGATATCTCCTCTGTGGCACCCAACTAACTTACCCTGAGCTCAGCACCCATGAATAGCTGTAGATACCAACCAGGGAAACCCACTGCATCGATTATATAAGGGCACTGCTCCGTAGGAACACATGACACAACTTTCTTGCCACAAGGCCAGACTCAGAGGAAGGGAGAAGGAGGTAGATCAGGAAAGGTAAAAAACAAACAAACAAACAAAACAACACCAAAAACAGAATAAAACCCCCCAAACCAAGGCAGCATTTCCTCATCTGTCTGTGAGGAGCTGAGACAAAGGGGTCGCCAGTGCTCCTGGAAGACCATCCTGAGGGCAGTGGGCCCCCCTTTTGTCCCTTTCTTCTCCCCTACACTCTCCTTTCTCGTTCTTTGACACTGGCCAGCTTTGTATAAAGCTAGTACAAAATGAGTCATTATACCAGATTTCCCTTGCCTAGCACTGATTTCAAACCTTGCTGTCTTGCACCCGGCTACGTGATTGAACATTATTAGTGTTGCATCTTTTCTTGCACCTCGAGAATAAAGAATGCAACCAGGATACCAAAACACAAATTTAAGGGGCTAAGGCAATGCAGCCTGTTTTCTTCTTATAGTCTTTATGAAGCCTTGTCACTTTGTCAAGCTCTTAATCCACTCCTTGTCAAAGCCCTTGCAGCCTTTTCATTCTGTGTAAAGCACACACACACGCACACACACAAAGAGAGGGAGAAAATTAGGGCTTAATATTTTCCTCTACATCCATATTGTGGATCTTAGTTGTCTATTTCAAGTCCTAAGAACCTGCAGTTACTTGTAGAAAGATTAGTAAAATGACAGAATGAGGTAATTCTTGAGCAGTAAGGCTTAGACTGGACTCATCAGTAAAACACCAAAAAGTGGCTTCTCAAATACAGGGAGCTCAGAGAAAGGGAGAGGAAGGCAGGCAGAGACAGAGAAGCTCCTCACCTGGCTCTGCTCTCTGGGGAGAGCACCTGGAAGGAACCAGGTGTGTGGTGAAGTACCTGGAGCGCCCAGGAATCCTATGCTATTTCACCAGACAACACCAGGCCATTGCCTGAGAACAGTTCTACGTAGCTATTAGCGGGCAAGTGTGCTTATGTTTGAGGCTCAACCAGTGACAGTAAAATCCAGAATCTCAAGTCTGAGCTTCCCAATTTCCTGGCTTCACTTCCTGTTTATGCTCCCTAGAAAGTCAATGTAAGCAATGCCTCGATTCTTTGGAATTTTCCTTTATTTTTATATTGTCTTTTTGCTTCTTCCAAGCTTTGTCTATCTTCTTCTTCCATATACAACCCTTAGCCCAGTACATCCATGTATGGTCTCCACTTTCTGTTTACTCCCTATCCTAACCCGAGACTCAGACAGATCTGAAGAAAAGTAATCAACTATCTAATTTTTAATAAAGTTTATGCAAATTTTATTGTGATAAAATACACTTGACATAAAATTTCTATTCTAACCAATTTTAAGTGTACAGTGCAGTGGTATTAAACCCATTTATATTATTGTGCAGCCCTTACCACTATTCATCTGCAAAACTCTTTTTATCTTGCAAAACTGAAACCCTGTCCTTATGAAGCAGAAACTCCACAATCCGCTCTCCCCACAGTCCCTGGCAGCTACCACCATTCTGTTTTCTATCTCTATGTCTTTGACTACTCTAAGTACTTTATTTAAGTGGAGTCATGTAATATTTTTCTTTTTGTGACTGACTTATTTCACTTAAGATAATGTTGTCAAGATTCATGAATATTGTATCATCCGTCAGTATTTTCTTCCTTTTTAAGACTGAATAATATTCCATTGCATGTATCTGCCATGTTTTATGTATTGCTTTGTCTATCCATGGACATTTTGCTTTCCTATGTTAGTAGGTTGTGAATGATGCTGCTATGAACATGGGTGTACAAATATCTCCTTGAGACCCTGATTTCAGTTATTTTGGGCATATGTCCAGAAGTGGGATTACTGGATCATATGGTAAGTCTATTTTTAATCTGTGCCCTGCCGCTTTCCACAGCAGCTGCACCATTGCATATACCCACCAACAGTGCACAAGTGTTACGCTCTCTCAACATTTTCACCATCACTTGTTTTCTGTTTGTTGGTTGCCTTTAAATTTTATAGTAGTCATTTGAATGGGTGTAACACGGTTATTTTGTTGTGACTTTAATTTGCATTTTTTCTGATTAGTAATGTTCTCCTGTAATTTTTAGTTTCACCTTCAGATTATAATCACAAACTTCGGCAGGGGCCCTGAAGATATGGCTCTGGACATGTACTCCTAATGGTAAAACTAGAAAACTGACCAAAATATGTGAAACAATGATTCTTAGGTATTGGGAAACAATTTTCAATATGTGTAAGAAGATTGAAATTGACTAAGTATGTTTCCCAATAAAAATAGCATTAACTTAGAAATAAGTAATGGAAAGATGTCTTAAAACCCCCTCAATATTTGGATGTCCTACCACAAACTTGTAAATGACCAACGTGTCAGAAAGGAAATAACAAAAGAAAAGGAAAGGTAAAGTGACACAGAGATTATTTGTCACATACTCCTTCATTTCTCCTTGTCCAGATCCTTCAGAAAAGCAGAAGAATCTGTTAAGTGGGCAGCCAAGTTTGAAATGTGTTCATCATAAAAGTAGGGAAATTGGCCCTTCCTGCCCTTATCTTCTCATTTTAAAGAACCAATGTTTTGAATTCCTGTTCCAATTATCAATCAAACCAGTGCTCTAATAGATGATATGCAGGGTGACACGCACATCTGACGTAAAATCAATTTTCATCATTAAGCACTGTGTGCTGTCTGCTCCTTGTTCTGAAGAAATGTAAGGTGACAGTTTAAATTGGTGCAACTTTTCTGTTTCATTTCTCTTACGGTGTTATGAGCATTTGTATCTACCATGCAGAGCGCAGTGCAGTTTCTATTCCTTTCAGGTCTCATAAACAGCTTCTTGGAACTACTGTGTGGCATGAAGCAGTCTTCTTGCAAGCTCCACGTGAGACCTTCCATCCAGGGAATCTTCCCCACAGCCATCTGTACTCTGGGTCTTTCTTGCTGCCATACTTGACAGCTCCTGTTGGCATTTTGTGCCTTAGAAAGTGCAAGAGAACACTATCAATGATCAGCACGTTCATCTCCATCCAAGGTTGCAGCTCCACCACCCCGACTCATTTCGCAGGTCAGCGTGGCCAACTCAAGCAAGTGTGCCAAGATGTCCCTCAGCTGGCTTTGATGACCTTCTGATCCTGGGGGGGGGGGGATTTTTCTGATGGTTAGGAACACAGATCACTTTATTATATACCCTTTAAGTTCTCAGAGTCACTTTCACAGGACCACACCCCATGCCAATAGCCCTTGAATGGCTTGGTTCTCCATTGCCCATCTGCCTGACCATGCAGCCAGGTTATTGGTTACTGCCCATAAGTTAGTAGATACCAAAATCCAGGATTTTTATTTTTCTTCAATTATTCCATCACTACAAGCTGGGGTGCCTACTAAATTGATTTGTTTTTATCATGTTCAATCAGTGTTTTGTTTTGTTTTTTTTCTTTCCCATCAGTTAATCATTGTTTGGCAGCTTTCCAAACAGGATATTGTCTGTTCACCTTGGACATTTGTAAACAAAACAGCTTTGTGTTAATGAATTAAGTGCTGTTTGTAGAGCACCACTTATATCTGACAGCTCCCCAGATAGTTCCTAAGTTGACCCTCGAGGCAAAGAGGCTATGTGCTCATGAATTTTGTGAATACACCTTGCATTTGTCAGATAACAGATACATGTATAAGTCATTTCCAATTTATTATGGAGCCCTTCTGGGCACTGCCTTCTTTACTAGAACATTTCCTTAACATTATCAAAGACATCATGGGTATTTTAGGTTACAAGATTATTTTATGCACTTTATTCATGGGGGAAGTTCCCATTAATGCTCGGTAGCAAGTTAATGATTGGCTCTCAAATTCTACTAACATACCATAATGCCTGGAATTTTCTGGTTCAAAATTTCAGCAAATACTTCCACATGACACCCATAGGCTTTTGCCATTGACTGTAGTTTGTATAAATGTGAGTTGTAGATCCTTCCAAGGTTACATCTGAATGTGACTGACCCCAGGATGGTTTTGGTCCACAGGTTCTATTGTCCTACTCAAACAAATGTAAATAAAACACCTTCAGTGGGGTCAGTCCTTGACCTTACCCATTGGCATTCAACTGTTTAAAGTCCCAAAGACACTGATTGAGCTTCACCACATTTTGCAAAGTGTATATAGGTCACCATTGTTTGGATGCCCCATTCAAATACATCCATCTTTTGGTAGTGCTATGGGTTGGAATAAGAATGATCCAAAATGCAAACAAATGTACCAGGTATTATGTTTCTTGCTTGGTTTCAGGGTATAGGTAGCAACAGTAGTGTGGTTTGGATGTGTTGGAGCTGATGTTTCACAAGAGGTGTTTGGGGCATTGGGGTAGATCCCTGATGATTAGATTAATACCCTCCCTAGTGGGTAACTTACTCTATTACTTTTTGTGACAACTGCTTGGTTTTGTTTGTTTGTTTCATTTTTTGGACATAATCTTACTCAGTCACCCTGGGTAGAATAACATGGTGTCATAGCTCAGAGAATCCTCAAACTCCTGGGCTCAAGTTATCCTCTTGCCTCAGCCTCTCAAGTAGATGGGATTATAGGCGTCCACCACAACAAGGGTTAGTTTTTAATTTTTAGTAGAGACAGGGTTTGGCTTTTGCTCAGGCTGGTCTCAAGCTCCTGACCTCAAGTTATCCACCTGCTTTGGCCTCCCAGACTGCTAGGATTACAGATGTGAGCCACTGCACCTGGTGACAGCTTGCCTGTTAAAAAGAGCCTGGCACGTCCCTCTTTTTGCTTGCTTTCTTGCCATGTGATCTCTGTACAAGCCAGTTTCCCTTCTTCCTTCTGACATGAGTGCAAACAACCCAAACACCACATGCAGAAGCCCAATCTTGAACTTTTCAGTTATTAGAAAGGTGAGCCAAGTAAGCCCTTTTTTATTATAAATTACTCATCCTTAGCTATTCCTTTACAAAAACACAAAATAAAATAAGACAGGCAACACTTTACTTTTTTTGTTGCCTGTGGAAAGTTGCCTGTGGACCAGGTGGCTCCTGCTCTGATTATTCACAGCAGTTTTACCATTCAGGCAGGGCCTTGAATTTTTGCTGAGTTTGTCAACCATTCTATATTAGTCATGTGTGCCACTACAGAATTTAAGTCAGCCCCAACTTGTTGAGTTTATGATAGTATCATGATGTCATCAGTTTGGTTTATTGTCACACACTCAGAATCTGTACTGTGTCCAACATTCCTTCTAACCACATTATAGCAGTAAGCTTGTAAATTTGTATAAACCTCTGGTAATACAACAAATATTAAACAGAACCTTCTCTCATGAAAGCAAACTGGCTGGCTCTTTTCCAAGATTGAAAGTGAGAAAAAAAATGTTCAAATTAATCATTGAGTGCTGGTCTCTTTGGGTTTGTTGTATTTTTTTGTGCCATTGAAATCCTATCAGGGACTTCTGATGTTGTAGATGGTATTACCTTATTCGGGCTGTTAATCTGCTGTTAATTTCCATGAGTCCAGTCACATTGTGGATGTCCCAGGGATATTGTACAGATAAGTTTTTGGATACCAGTTCTGCAACTGCTAAAGATGTTAATTATTGAAGTGGTAATCTCTTTTTTTATCTTAACAGGGATCTGATGTTTTTCAAATTAACAATCTGTGTGGATTCAGGCAGTTCTGGATCCCACTGAGGATGCTAATTAGTACTGAAAAAGGGTAAGCTTGTATGTCTTCCTTAATACCATCCAGGATGGGGTAAGTGTTCTTCAGTTAGACATAACATCCATGCCAAGATTACATTCAGGTAAGGGAGATACAGCCATCTCACATAAAGTCTGTTCATTTCCATTTGTATTTCAACTTTTCCCTTAATTTCATCAACCCTTGCATCCCCATATTTTCACTAACAAATTTTAGAATCACAGTGCATTGGATTCTTATGTCTAAGCCCCAGAATGGTTTGTTCTTCACGCCATGGCCATTTTGCCCTCACATGGGTAGATGGCTTAGAGTATCAGCCAGGTGTTGGGCCAAGTGACTGTTAGTCCATTTTCATCCTTACCCTGACGAATTTTCTGGAGATCTGAACTCAAGTTTCACACTAGCATCTTAGCTTTTCATTTTTAAACATTTCTGCAATATAGAGTAGAGTGAATTTATTTAGAACCTTTCAACGTTGGAGTATAGTAGGGCATCCCACGGGCCCACTTAACCTCTCCAGCAAGTACTATGTAGACCCCATCAGTTGCCTGTGTATTGTGTTTTTTTGTGCTGCTTTAACAGAATCCTATTGGATATTTTTATAAAGAACAGAGCTTTAGGGTAGGTTCAGTGACACATGTCTATAATCCTAGTACTCTGGAATACTGAGATAGGAGGATTTCTTGAGTCCAGGAGTTTGAAAGCAGCCTGAGAAAGAGCAAGACTCTTGAGGCAGGTAGATTGATTGAGCTCAGGAGTTTGAGACCAGCCTTAGCAAGAGTGAGATACCTATCTCTACTAAAAATAGTAAAGTGAAAAAAAAAAAAGAAAAACTATCTGGGCATTGTGGTGGGTGTCTGTAGTCCCAGCTACTTGGAAGGGTGAGTGAAGAGGATCATTTGAGCCTACCAGTTTGAGGTTGCTGTGATGTATGACCTCATGGTACTCTACCCAAGGCAACCGAATGAGACTCTTTCAAATAAAGAAAAAAATCAGATGAGATTGGGCATGTTCAGGGTGGTATGGCTGTGGAATCTATGCATATTGGAAGCATACATGTCAAATACATTAATAGTAGAGAATAAAAGTTTAAACACAAAAATTAAGTAATAAGTGAGGTGGATGATATGTTAACTAGTTTATTTTTTTATTTTTTTAATTAAATCATAGCTATGTACCTTAATGCAATTATGGGGTACAATGTGCTGGTTTATATACAATATGAAATACTTTCATCAAACTACTTAACAAAGCCTTCACCACACTTTCTTAGTTATTGTGTTAAGACATTCATATTCTACACTTAGTAGATTTAACATGTACCCTTAAAAAATACACCATAGGTGTGGTCCTGCCAATGACCTTCCCTCCACTTATCCTCTCCCCTCCGCTCCCCTCCCACTCCTCTTTCCCCTTCATCTTGGGCTGTAGTTGGCTTATAGCATTCATATGGAAGTGTGGGTGCTTATAAATTGGTTTCATAGTAGGGATGAGTACTACTATGATACTACTGGGTACTTTTCCCCCCATTCTTGAGATAATTTGCTAAGAAGAATATGGTCCAGCTCCATCCATGTAAACATAAAAGAGGTGAAGTCTCCATCTTCTTTAAGGCTGCATAATATTCCATGGTGTGCATATACCAGAATTTATTAATCCATTCATGGGTTGATGGGCACTTGGGCTTCTACCATGACTTACCAATTATGAATTGGGCTGTAATAAACATTCTGGTAAAAATATCTTTGTTATAAAGTGATTTTTGGTTTTCTGGATATATACCTAGAAGAGGAATTGAAGGATCAAATGGCAGGTCTATTTTTAGGCCTTAAGTGTTTTCCAAATATCTTTCTGAAAGGGACGTATTAGTTTTCATTCCCACCAGCAATGCAGAAATGTTCCCTTTTCTCCACATCCATGCTGACATCTATGACTTTGGGATTTTGTGATGTGGGCTACTCTTACTGGTGTTAGATGATATCTCAAAGTGGTTTTGATTTGCATTTCTCTGATGATTAAGGATGATGAGCATTTTTTCAGGTGTCTGTAGGTTGTGTGCCTGTCTTTTTCAGAGAATTTTCTGTTCAAGTTCCTTGCCCATAATGAGATGGGATCACTTGTTCTTTTCTTGCTAATATGTTTTAGTTTTCTGTGGATTCTGGTTATGAAATATTTGTCAGAGACATAACCTGCAAATATCTTCTCCCATTCTGAAGGCTGTCTGCTTGCTTTACATACTGTGTTCTTCGCTGTGCAGAAGCATTTTAGTTTGATCAGATCCCAATAATGTATTTTTGTTGTTGCTTCAATTTCCCAGGAGGTCCTCCTCAAGGATTCTCTCAGGCTGATTTCTTCAAGTATTTTCCCTGCACTTTCTTCTTTCAGTATTTTTACAGTTTCCCACCATAAATTGAAATCTTTTATCCAGTGAGAGTCTATCTTTGTTAATAGTGAAAGATGTGGGTTCAGTTTCAGTCTTCTACAGGTCATCAGTCAGGCAGCATTTTTTAAATAGGGAATCTTTTCCCCAATGAATGTCCTTGATTGGCTTATCAGAGATCAAATGACAATAAGCAGATGGGTTCATTTCTTGGTTCTCTATTCTGTTCCATAAAAATCTCTTTTTTGTGCCAGTTTTGTGTTTTGATCACCATCAATTTATATTATAGTCTGAGGTCTCGTAGCATGATTCCTCCTGACTTGTTTTATTTCGGAGAAATGTCTTGGCTACTCAAGTTTTTTTCTGATTCCATATAAAATGAGGTATTATTTTTTCAAGGTCTTTAAAGTATGATAGTGGAGCTTTAATATGTAATGCATCAAAATTGTATATTGCTTAGGTTAGTGTGGACATTTTAACAATGCTGATTCTTTACAGCCATGAGCATGGTATGTTTTTCCATTTGTTGACATCTTCAGCTATTTCTTTCCTCAGAGTTTCATAGTTGTCTTTATAGAGATCTTTCATGTCCTTTGTTAGGTAAATTCTCAAATATTACATCTTCTTTGGCACTACTGTAAAGGGAATAGAGTCCTTAACTGTTTTTGCAGCTTGACTATTGTTGGTGTATATAAAGGCTACAGACTGGTGAGTATTGATTTTGTAACCTGAGATGCTGCTGTACTCCTTGATCACTTCTCAGAGTTTTATAGTTGAATTCCTGGAGTTTTAAAGATATGCAATCATATCATCTGTGAAGAGTGAAAGTTTGATCTCCTCTGTTCCTATTTGGATAACCTGATCACCTTTTCTTGCCTGATTGCAATGGTTAAGACTAATGTTAAAAAACAATGGATAGCCGGGCATGGTGGCCGGCACCTATAGTCCCAGTCACTCAGTAGGCTAAGGCAAGAAACTCACCTAAGCCCAGGAGCTGGAGGTTTCTGTGAGCTGTGTGACACCATGGCACTCTACCAAGGTCAAAAAAGTGAGACTCTGTCTCTAAAAAAAAAAAAAAAAAAAAAAAAAAGCAATGGAGCTAATGGGCAACCTTGCCTGCTTCATTATCTGAGTGGAAAAGATTTCAGTTTAACTCGATTCAGTATAATATTGATGGTGGGTTTGTTGTAGATGGCCTCTATCAGTTTTATAAATGTCCCTTCTATACCTATTTTTTTAAGTGTTCTGATCATAAAAGAATGCTGGATATTATCAAAAGCTTTTTCTGCATCGATTGACAGAATCATATGATCTTCGTTTTTTATTTGGTTTATGTGATATATTATATTTATAGATTCACATGTAGTAAACCAGCCTTGAGACCCTAGGATAAAACCAACTTGGTCATGGTGTATAATTTGTTTGATGGGATGTTGGATTCTGTTTGCTAGGATCTTATTGAATATTTGTGCATCTATATTCGTTAAAGATATTGGTCTCTAATTTTCTTTTCTTGTTGGGTCTTTTCTTGGTTTGGGGATCTGAGTGATATTGGCTTCATAGAATGTGTTGGGAAGTATTCCTTCTTTCTCTATACTTTGGAAAAGGTTATGTAACATAGGTACTAGTTCCTCTTCAATGGTTTGGTAGAATTCCAATGTGAAGCTATCTGGTCCCAGATTCTTCTTTTTGGGGGAGTTTTCATATAATCGATGCTATTTTAGTATGTAAACATTACAATTTCTATATAAAATTAGCACATTGTACTCCATAAATACAGTAATGTACACCGTTATGATCTAATAAAAATAAAAAAAGAAGAAAAATTATCCAGGCACGATGATGCATACTTGTAATCCCAGGTGTTTGGGAGGTTAAAACATTAGAATCTCTGCCCTGGAATTTGAGTTTATAGTGACCTGTGATGATGGCACTTCATTCTAGCTTAGGTGACAGAGTGAGACTCAGTGTCAGAAAAGAAAAAAAAAAAAAAACAGGAAGGAAGGAAGGAAAAGAGAGAGAAAAGCAAAGGGAATACAGTTTTATTTCTTTCACTTCTGGAGGCTGGGGCTGGGAAAATCAAAGCTGGCAAAGGTCTTCTGGCTGCATCATATTTTGGTGAAGGTAAAAGGGTTAGAGCGTACTTGAATTCAAAGGTTCAAGCTCTTTTATTTTTGGCATTAATCCATTCATGAGCATGGAGTCCTCATGACCTAATCATTTCCAGGAAGGCGCTGCCTCTTGACACAGTTGTACTGGGGATTTAGTACCCATTACATGGTTTGGGGCAGGGGCACCTTCAAACCATAACAGAATGCTTTATTGGTTCACCACTTTAATAACCATTTAAAAATGTCCACTTTGCTGGCACAAGTCTCTTTACTTCTTAGTGGATCCATCTAATTTTCTTAGCACTTAAATGACACATAATATAAATAAAAGCCATAATGATTATAATGTAAAAGATAAAACTGCCCTTATTTGTACATGAAATGTTTATCTCAGTGGAGAACTTTCTTCAAATGAATTTGCAACAACTACTAAATAATTATATAAGTAAAGTTAGCATGGTTAGATGACCCAAAATTATACAAAAAATAAATTTTGTACCTATATATTACCATTGAAAATTGGAGAGTATAATTTAAAATAGGATTATAAAGGGAATATAACACTTTTAAATCATTATCAATAAATTTAACAAAATATACCCAAGATTTTTACACTGGAAACTATAACAAGTTGCTGAGATAAATTTAGGACTACCTAAATAAGTTTTACTAAGACATTTTTTTGACACTGATCTATAGATACAATGTAATCCAAAGGTAAATCCTAGTATGTTTGGGGTAAAAATGATCAAGCTAGTTCCAAAATACATGTGGAAATGCTAATTTATATGGAACAGTCAAGTACTTTTGACAAGACATACTAAAAATCTACAGTATTTGAAAAAATCCATTATTTGCCTAAGGAGAAACATCAGTGAATCAAAGAATGAGTACAAACAGACCTATATGTGTGACAAAGGGATCTTTAACACAAGTGCCAAGTTAACTCTATAGAGTAAGAATCATCTTTTAACACCGATTTAGGAAAAACAATAATAAATAAATCTCAATTTTTTTTCTCACATCATGCACATGTGAATTAAACTATATCCTACCCCTAAATGTGTTGAATAAAACTATAAAATTTTGAGAAAAAAGTAAAAGGAAAACTTTATGTTCTTAAGTAAACAAAGCCTTCCCGAATAGGGCACAAAAATGTAAGGCATAAAAGAAAAGGAAAAAAATAGCATTGATATGATCAAATTAAAGAAAGTGATTCTAAATGAGTTAAGTCTTTCACTGTTTAGAAAACTTCCATTAGTTATTCTTTTATAATACATATGATGATGACAAGTTCTCTCAGTTTTCCTTCATCTGAGAATGTTTTCATTTCCCCTTCATTCCTAAAATATATTCTCAGCGGATACAGGATTCTGGAGTGGCAATCCTTTTCATTCAGAACTTGAAAATTGTTCTGCCACTTCTTTCTGGCCCCCGTGGTTTCTGATGAGATTTCATTGGTTTTCAAATTGTTTTTTCCCTATAGTTAAGATGTTGTTTCTCCCCAACTGCTTTCTAGATTTTTTCTTTCTGGTTTAGTTTACTGAAGCTTGACTGTGATGTAGCTTGTAGTTCATTTGCTTAGGTGTATCCTGTTTGAGATTCATTCAGCTTCTCAGTTATGAATGCTTATGTGTTTTGCCAAATTTTGAAAGTTTTCAGGCATCATTTTTTAATGATATTTTACCCCTGCTGTTTCTCTGTTGTCCTTTTGAGATTTAAATGATGTAAGTTTAGATTTTTTATTATAGCACCAGAGGTTCATCTGTTCTTTTTTTTTTTTTTTTATGGTCAGTTTGCTCCCAGACCAGAAAGGTTAACAATGGGTACTTTCCATTATTCTATCTTCAATTTTGCTCATTCTCTATTCCCTCCATTTTTTTGTCTAACATACCAGGTGAACACTGGGTCCTACAACTTTACTAAATTTACTTATTAAATTTAATAACTATTTGATTGCTCCTATAAGAATTTCTACATAAAGGATTGGGCTGCATAAAGGCAGATTGTCTCTTCGTTTCTAATCTATCTATTTTTTTCTCTTCTTATAACATTATAGTACAAGTTAGAACATCCAGTATAATTTTGAATAGTAATGATAAAAGTGACATCCTTTATTAGCATCAGTGTTTCATGTGAAATGTACTGAAATTATGAAGGACCAATTCAGTTTTTTATCATTAAGTATGATTTTAGCTATAAATTTGCCTTAAATACCCTTCATTAGTTTGAGAAATCTCTTTTCTATCCTGAGTTTGATAATTGTTGTTATGCATAGATGTTGAATTTTGTCTAATAATTTCTCTAAGATGATTATATAATCAGCTCAATTATATAATCCTTACAATTATATAAATTTCCCTTTATTCCCTAAATGTGGTAAATTATATTGATTGAACATTTTAACATTATATATGCCTTGCATAATCCTCATTAGATTATGATTATTTATATTTTTACATATTTATAGATTTAATATTCTACTATTTTGTTAAATGTTTTATATACATGCTCATGGGGAAATTAATTTTGGTTTTCTTAGTTTTAAAAATTATTTTATTTCAATTCTTATAATGCACTTATTTGATTTTTATTATACGCCTAACCTGTTATAAAAAAAGAATGGAAAAAATCTCTATCCCTATCTTATAAAAAGAATTTTGATAGGACTGACACAATAAATTTATTAAACTTTTTAAAATTCACCAGCAAACCTGAGTCTGGATTTTTTTTCTTTTTATTAGTTGAAATACTTAATATTAAAATCAAATCCTTTAGAAATACTTATTAAATGAATAAGTTTATTACTAAGCAAATCATAAACTAATGAAGGTACACATTTACCAATTTTATAAATAGAAATATGATATACCACCAGACATTCTGAAAACATTAAGCAGATAATACAAAAATGTTTTGAAACATTGATGCCAGCAAATTTGACAACTTACATGAAATAGACAAAATTTTTAATTTATCATCATCAGTGGTCCATGTAAAAAGTCCAGTGGTTTATCATCTATCTAGAGGAAAATCCCCAAATTTATTTTCTATAAGTCCCATCAAACTTTACTCCGTTTTTTAGGACATTTGTGTGGGAATGAAGGCAGCCCTCTCAATTTCCTTGTATAGAAGTAATGACACATAATAACTCTACTTTATGTACATCAACTCTCTTAGAAAGGGCACTTCCTGTCTCCCACACTGACCTTAATGCCTCTTCTAAAATCATGACTCATAATTATAAAATGTTAGCGGCTTATTGCATAATTATAGGAACAAGATAGAGAATTTTATTTCTAAAACTACCAGTTTTTATAACAAGTGCATGAATTTTGGCAAAGCAATAGAACACAAGGTCCATGGAGGGGTTTGACAGAAAAATGGAGAGGACAGAAAAAAGAATCAGTGAAGGTGAAGGTTTGACAACAGTATGGACAACAAAGATAAAATACATTTGAAAAATAAATGGATGAGAAGATGGTGCCCGAGTAACAGCTTCTTTGCAGCTGGGCATGGTGAGACTGGGGAGAGAGGACTTCAGGCATCTCTGGCAGGCAGGATCTGCCCGGAAACTTCCCTTTGGGGACACAGGGAGACAGTGTGAAGCTTCTGGACACCCTGAGGAAGGCAAAAGCAGCGGAGATTGGGCGAGTGGTTCCATGTGTTTGTTCGGTCTGATCCTGTCGGGGGCTGTGGGTGGGGCAACAGTGGGACTGCAGGCTGGAAAGGCTTTGCATGTAAGCTATTTGGGATTCTTTTGGACTTGGCACTCAGTTGAACTGCCTTGGGAGAACTTGGGCAGGAGTGTGGGGGGGCTTGAGTGTTGTCTGGGGCCCCAGACTGGGCCACTGAGCCAGATGGAGTTCACAGTGCTTGGTGGTGGGCTGTGTGGAACCATTGTGGGAGAACTGCCCTGGCAAGCTCCACCCTGAGGGTCACAGAACAAGCATTGGGTGGGAGCAAGTAATCTAGTGACTGAGCAGCCTAAAGGTGGGGACTGAGACGCCTTGCAGCCTTAGCCCTCAGGGGCATAGGGTGAGACCAGTTTTGGGACATTGGGTAAGTGGAGAGCCACTTAAGGAGTGATCCCAGCCACAGCGCTTTCCTGGGAAAGCTTCTGCTTAGCCCAAGTTAGCAATTTAAAGTGTCTTCTAAGCAGGCTGAGGAGGATTTAAGCTCTCCAACCTGCAGGGTTTGAGAAATCATTAGAGACACAGGGTCACTCCCTACAAAGATCCAGTAACAACAGAGTGAATCTGCCAGGGTCTGATCTGGGAGAGACACCTCCCCAACTCTGAGGATGGTCATAGGCAACAGTGAAAAATAATCATGAGG